>VYZV01037625.1:61674-75068 GCA_013401275.1 Pandion haliaetus | reverse complement strand
TGTGTCTAGAAACAGCCATGGAGTGATTTTGCTGTACTGAATGGGGGAAAGATTAATAGTGACATTTGGAAGGCAAGTATATTGTCAGATTTTAGAACCTTTAATACTATTACCCTTGTTTTGCATGGCAGTGGCTGGTTTTTTTCCCCTTTTATTTTTCCATGAATGTCATTCATAACCTAGGCCAAAGTGAACGGGGGTGTACTGCTAGGGATGTATAGCTCACAAACATGCTGCCTTTTCTGATCTTTCCACTTGGAATGGATTCGGTCTGAACTAGCAGGGCAACTGCCATGACATAATGAATAAGATGCCTGCACTGAATGAAATGCAGCTTGAGAATATATGCATGCCTCTTTCCAACTTCAGCCAGAAATACTATCGCTTCTTTGCAGGGAGAATTTAACTTCCCTTTGAAATAAAAAAATAAAACGGTGGTGTACTTAGTACTATATTAATAGCACTTAATACTATACTAATAGCACTTCCTTTATCTCTAGGATCTGCATGCAGCCACTGTGAACCCAGACCCAAGTCTGAAAGAGTTTGAAGGAGCAACGTTACGCTATGCCTCTTTGAAGCTCAGGTACAGTGACTTCAGAAGTCTCTGTGGAATGACCAGCTCCATTTTGTGCTGTGCTGTAATTTTTATCTGATTTTAAGCTCAATCTTGTCTTTTTTTTTTTTTTTTTCCCCCCCGTAACAGAAATGGTCCACAGTCTGATGATGATGATTCTTGTAGTGTCAACAGTGATCCGGAAGCCAAGGTCTGTAAGAATATCCACAATGGCATAACTATCAAAAATTTGCAATTGTAAACATAACTTGCAAGGTGCAAAATGTCTCCAAAGTTTTGAAATTAACTCTACTTCTCTCCTTGGCACAATGTAGGTTGACCATGCAAGACTAATTCTATCAAAGGAATTTGCAGGTTTAAAGCTTCTTTCAATTTGGTCAGGAAAGTGTGACTTGCTTTAAAATCACATAAGCCAAGAAATTGAATGTTACAGCTCAAGGTTCTACTGTTCAACTGTAATAACTGACCCCTTCCACAACTAAGTGAGTTTTCTGTCCTGAGTGAGAAAGGGCTCTGTTGTCATGGCTGGATAGCTTCCTGGGGTGTCAGTGACAGAATTTGCTCTTTATTCTTGAGTTTGTCCCTTTTCTAAGTACTTTTTTCCTTGTTTATAGGGCTGTTGGAACTCACAGCTAGTAACAAGGATGTTACTTTTTAGAACAAGGAACTTTGTACTTTAGAACAGAGAATGTAACGTAGTTTCAGGATTAAATTCATAGAGAAAAAAAAGAGACCATTATGTGAACAAGCACCGTAATTAAATTGGAGCCTTTACTGTTGTAATCTAAGGTTTTTGAGGAGAAAGAAGCAGCAGAAGGTTTTGAATGCTTGTATACATATCTCCAGATTTTTCTTGTTGATAGTTTTGCCTTGTAGTTGCATCCATTTTTAAGGATGCATGTGAATCTCTATAATTGGAACTGCAGGGAATTTAAATAAGTGTTTTGGCTGTGCCATACACCTGCAGTAGCTGACAGGATCAGAAGCTACTTATATGTAGTTAAAGTCTGTAACAGTTAATAATTATAATAGCATTAGTGATACATTTTAGGAGAGAAAACAGACTGATCAGGGTACTTAAACTTCTTTATTATCTTGATTATTTGGCTTGTGATGTTTAAATCAGATGTAAATAAATGTATTTTGCTTGGCAGACTGGCAGTTAAAAAGCAAGGGTTTCAGCTGTGCTTGTTACAATGACAAACACTGAATTCTGAGCACAGTAAATGGAGTTGGAGAAGTGATGAGCATTAGGTACAAGTCCTCAGAACCAGAAGGCTGTTCCTTTCATGATAAGTCTTATGTTATGGAACGCATTATAGGGAGGCAGTATTTTGATATGTCTCTTTACCAGGCGATTTGCACTGGGTAGAATGAGGAGTCCTTCCTGCGTGGAGAACTGTGGCAGTATTTGTGTGGATGAATAACCCATGTCATCATCTCCCTTCCCTCTCTGGCTTGCTGTTTAAAGCTCAAAATTTATGGAACTGATACCCATCGGGTGTGTCTGAAATGGGTCAATACCAAAAGCTTGTCCTCTTTTGTCTGTCACAGCTGGTGTTGTTTCTTCTGTTTGGGCAAAACCACGCTGATGATGCTTAAACAGGTAATCAAAAGTGAGCGCCGAAATATTCACAGAAGTGACTGAGAGGAGCAAGACAAGAAATAGAAGAGAAACTGTACATGTTTATTTTGGTTTTTTTAAATCACTTGAGTCAAAACACGTTACCTGCTATCTGTCACTGCCTGATGGGGTTGTTGTGCAGAGGCAGTAGTGATTGTGTGGGGGGTCCTGCAGGTGAAGATCAGCAGCGCTGGTGCTTTGCAGCAGGAGAGGCTATGGGCAGAGCTGTTCGGTGCATCTGCCTCTGCCCCGAGGACAGGACGAGGAGCTGCTGCATGGCCATACCTCCCAGGGAGAAGAAGTAGTCTGGAAACAGCAGGGAAAACCTTCACCTGTGGAAAATGCTCTGGGATCTTTAATTCTGACGTGGATGGGAAGGGGATGTGGTGGTGGATTCCTTGCTAGCCCATTTTACTCAAAATATTGCGAGACTGAAAAGTCTGATAGGATTTGAAACTAATCACCTGAGACTTGGAAAATCAGATATGTTAGCCCCTTAGGCTCTCCTCTGCCACATGATGTGCCTTAACTATATTTGATTGAAGCTTGCTTTTGCATGGCAGCAAGCACGGATACTTTTTCTTCATTTCAGCATAAGTAAGCTTTTTTTAACTCTAAACTCTCTGTTGGAAGAATTTGTTAAAATGAACCTTGTTAGAGATATTTTAGAGATCTTAAACTTACTTAAACCTATTCATGACAGTACATTTGAAAAAAAATTAAATTAAAAAATTAGATTTCATCAATGGCACTGATTAATGTTGTCTTTCAGCAAAGGGAACTATGCCACCTTGTGGAAAGCTGAAGTAGTTGTCTTCCCCCAGACAACTTCTGCAAATACTGTAGCGCTGCAAAAATGTCAGTTTGGGGAAAAGTGTGTCATATAATTCATGTAATTCTTGTAAGAAAAGTGATTTACGCAGCAACACAGTTAAGCATTCAAAATTGTCAATAAACAACAAATGTTTCTCTATACATCATGTGCTTAAGATGTAGTTCAGATCTTCATATCCTTGGCATCTTGGTGCAGGTTGTCTGCACAAGGCCATAAAAGAGAAGGGGAAGGGAGAGAAAGGGGAGAATAATTACATCCAGCTTCTTGATTTCAGTAATTTATTTTGGTAGGAATTTCTTGAGGAGGTGGCTCATTGTGCTTGACAAGGATCCTAGTTCTGCATGTGAAACATGCACAACTAGAAATGAGTTTTCAATTGGTACTTCCCAGGAGGCAGATCATAAGCTTCCTGTTAATTTATAGAGCAACCTGCGCCTTCCTAATTGAGTTTCAGCGGAGGTAAAGAGATGCTTTTATCAATCCTGGACTGTAAATTCCTCTGGGCTGTCTCTTTTTACATTGTTGTAAAATATGATGGCTGTGTGTAAAAGTATAGAAAGAGGCTAAATTTTTTCCTTGCAGTTGTGCAAACTGAACCTCCTGGGAAACCTATCTCTGTCCCTAGGAATGGAATGAAAAATGGTCAGCTCATGTGACTCAATTTATCCAGAGTCTTTTCAGAATTGGCCTGTTTGGCCTGACATTTGGGCTTGCCTTTATTCTGTCCTTTTAAATGTGGTTTTCTGCTAAGACTTAATGTAGCTGTGTTAAGCATGGATTTTCCAATTCCCTGTCCACATTAGCCTGTTCAGCAGAGCTTCACTTTCTAGCCTTGCCATTTTAGAGCAGTTTCAGCCATGTATCAATGTCTAAGAATGGGAAGAATGTATTTATATCTGCGGAAGTACTAGGCAGTTGCTCTAAAAGTCTGTTTTCTTACTTGAGAAACCAGTAAATGCTCAGGATCTCAAAGGAAAGGGAAGGAGACTATTTCCAAGAGGGGTAGAGGTAGGAGATGCTGATACCAGGTATTTAAATTTAATTACTTACCTGTAGGTGAATGAAAACACAGTTGGAGACATGGAAAGTGAGTTGGTGATGAACTCCTACAGATTACCTAGGCTCTAGGGATTAACCAGTTGGGCTTTGTGAAGTGTTATGAGGGATGTTTCTGACAAGCCGACTTGTCAGACCAGTTTTGGCTGTTAGGAAAGTGGCCTGTAAATAGCACTATCAAAATAATTTTACAAAATACTATGTGCCCCCCAAAGAGTTAATATCCATCTCTGCTGCTTTTATTGCTATAGAGGCAGGTATGTGTGTTTTGGAGACATCCTACATTTGCTTGTTTCTGATCTTCTCCAGAAGCAAATATCTTGGCTAGACACAGGACCATTTGTATATAATCAATGTGTCTCCTTGGTGATGGAGATGAGTCTGATTTCTGATGCAAGTGAAGACTTAATCAGAGAGGAGGAGTTTTTGCCATGTCTACTATTTCCAAGAAAGGATCATATTGTCACACTGAAGTCCATAATTCTCTCTCACAGAGTAGCTTCTAAAATAATTGGTGCAAACAGGGAGTATTCAACATTTTCCAGCAGTTTCACAGTCCACCTTGTCCTGCATATAATCCCATGAGCACATGAAACACTACAAAAAGCCTCAGTTCAATTCATTTCAATTAACGGACTCAATTCAGTTAATTAAATCTGAGGAGCTTATTCTATCTTACAAAAAAAGATTAAATCTAAAAGAAAAACTAGGCATCTTCAACAGTTTTTCTTCCAAAATGGTACTTCTGCTTGTCTTTTGAATAGGAATTTGTTTCTTTCAAAAACAATCTTTGGTTTTAATTCCTTGTGAAATAGGGCCTGTTACAGGGTAGAGGACTAGAAGAAGTCTTGAACCCATTCCTTTACCCTTATAGGGAACCATGATACATAATCCCATGTATTAATTTCAAGTTTCTTAAACGTTTTTGGGTTCATTTTTTTTTTTTTGCCCTGACTAGTCTTACTGACAAGCTGATTCAAGTATTACCTTCCTTTGATGGTCAAAACCATTTTAACCTGAACTTTTTGAGGCCATTTTTTTATCCTCTTATTCTATATTTAGCTGTCTTCTAGTGCATTTATAGCAGGCAATTATGTCTCTTCTTCAGCTTAGTTTTATTAAAGTAGACAAGCCAAGTGCTTTTAATTATTCATAATGAGGCTAGGAGGGTTGCCGTTGTCTTAGGAGTCCCTGTTTCCCTGACTGTTGTAGCAGCTCTGTGTTTTCTGTCTTTAATTTTTAACCATGGGCCATCAGATTTGTTGCTTTGGGTGGAATTTTTCCAGGGTCTTGTAGGGTAGCTTTAAAATGTCCATATTCTCTATTGGAAAGTTCTTGACAGATAATTTCATTTACTTTTTCAAATTTTAGCTGCAATTTAAGCCATAATTATAACCAGTATTTGTATGTTTATAAGAGTGAGTGAAGTCTGGTCTTCATCTTAACAATTTGGATAGCAGGTTGGTCAGGAGGGGGGAGTTGATTTTGTTGTTTTGTTTTTTCAAAGAATCTTATCGCCAGTAGCTGAAAGTTTCTTGTGAACAGCAGAATTTTGTATTTTGGGTATGAGCCTAAACAGTGTGTACATACTTCTTTTAACACTAAGCTACTGCCAATAGACAGCTAAGTGTGTCTTTGGAGATACTGATTTTTGTATTGATGAGATAGTGTGGAAATGGTTTCAGAAAATGCAGGGAAGCAGATTATGCTCAGTGCTCATGGATCTTCCTTAAATGATGTTCTTAAATATTTTAAATAAAAAGAACTATAGAGTAAGAGTTATATAGTTTTTAAAAAATTGTTGTCTTTTGGTATCAGCTTATCTTAGGCAGAGGAAAGAATGACAATCTGGGAATAAAATCTTAAAAAAACCTAAACAAACAAAAACCCAACCTAAAGCCAAAATAAATATTGTAGTGGAGTTTGGGGTTAGGGTTTTTTCCTTGTTTCTTTCAAAAACAAAAAGATGCCCTTAGTCCCTTCCTCTCCCACCATCTGGGTAGTCATTTTAGTAGCTTTCAAAACTATGAGTCAAAACACAGATCTTCTGTTTGAAATATCCAGTGAATAATCAAAAAGAGGTCAGTCTTGACAATTACTATAGTATAGCAAAAGTTCATCCATGTTTGCAGCTTCTGGGTGGCAATGGTGAGTGATGGGGACAGCAGTTTCTAAACTGGTTGGTTGTTTCTGAATTTGGCTGTTTGCCTTTAGCAACATTAAGGCACCCACCCAGCTATGGAGGTGCTGCAGGTAAATGATGCAGGTGCTCAAAAACATTCTGCTTTGAAAGCAGTTTTAGAAATAGCAGACTAAAGCACTAGAATACATCTCCTCAACATTTTTTTTTTAATAGTGTTTTTTTCATTTTGTACATTAGAACTTTTGGAGAGTGTGTTTGCTCATTCATTATCTTTCCGTGATTGATACTTGTTACCACTGACATCTATTGTGTCTTAGGTGATGTTGTAAGTGATAGTGTCATGATGTGAGGTACATCATAACACAAATTTCCATCTAGAGGATATTTGCTTCCACCTTGTCCCTAAATGGAGTCATGTTTAATGAAATATGAAGATTAGTTCAGGGCAGAGGAAGACGTAGTGTTTTTCCAAATCTAAGTGATTTACTTTTTTAATGGTGTACAGAGTTACAAGATGTTTAATTGTTACATGTATAATATAAATATATGGGATAATGTAGATAAATTTTGAAGGGCTCAAGAAATTAATAGTTAGATCCTGCAAAATGTTACATGTCGTTCACTCCTAGAAATCCTATGTATCTCTGGGATCTCATTAGATGCAAACCTATCATGCAGGATCAGCATACGGGTGACTGAACAGGAGGAGACTTGCAGAGGGAGAGATTTTACTTGTAACCTTCCTTAGAAAAATGTATCACAAAGCCATTCCTCATGTGAAAGAGAATGAAACTGCTTTAAAATTTGCCATTAATTTCCAGGTTTGTAATGCAATAATTATGTCTTGAATCTGGGGACATGTCATGGTTTTGGCTGGGATAGAGTTAATTTTCTTCCCAGTAGATGGTATAGTACTGTGGATTTAGGATGAGAATAATGTTGATAACATACTGATGTTTTAGTTGTTGCTAAGCAGTGGTCAAGGACTCTTCAGCTTCTCATACTGCCCTGCCAGCAAGTAGGCTGGGTGTCCTGGGTTCAACTGGGATAGAGTTAATTTTCGCAGGAACCTGGGAGGGGGCACAGCCAGGACAGCTGACCTGAACTAGCCAAGGAGCTATTCCATACTATGTCACGTCATGCTCAGTATATAAATGGGGAGCTCTTGTTCTCTCAGCTCTCAGTGAGGGAAGCGGCAGAGTGTCGGGTTCTGGGTGGTGAGCAGTTGCACTGTGCATCACTCGTTTTTGTATATTCTTTTATTAGTACCGTTGTTGTTGTTGTACCTTCTCCTTTTGTGTTGTTCCAGTAAATTGTCCTTATCTCAACCCACGAGTTTCCGTTTTTTTCTCCTTTTCTCCTTTCTGATTCTCCTCCCCATCCCACCGGAGGGGGGCGGGAGGAGTGAGCGAGCGACTGCGTGGGGCTTTGTTACCACCTGGGCTGAAACCACGACACTGGGGGACACAGGAAGCTGGGAGGAGACACAGCCAGGACAGTTGACCCAAACTGGCCAAAGGGATATTCCATACCATATGTTGTCATGCTGAGTATATAAACTAGGGGGAAAGCTGGCTGGGGGCCACTGCTCAGGAACTGGCTGGGCATCAGTTGGCAAGTGGTGAGCAATTGCATTGTGCATCACTTGTTTATTCTAATTCTATTACTATTATTATTTTTAAATTTTTTTTCTTCCTTTCTGTCCTATTAAACTGTCTTTATCTCAACCCATGAATTTTACTTTTTTTTTTTTTCCCCCCCGATTCTCTCCCCCATCCCACTAGGTGGGGACAGTGAATGAACAGCTCTGTGGTGTTTAGCTGCCTGCTGGGTTAAACCACGACAGGGCATTATCAGTATTTGCTTTATTAAGGTATACCGTACAAAAGATTTGCATTGGGCTGCCATATTTCTACAGGACTGGGAAAAGAGAAGATAAAATATAGGAACACTTTTGTTTCAAATCAAATCAAAATATCTTCTTGGCCTGTAAAGTTCCAGTATTTACAGTGACTTTGTCTGCCGCAGGTCTGTTGACCAGGAATTGGTGTTGGAATAGTAAGGACATAGATAGCAGTTACATTACAGGAGGATAAACGATGCAGTTGGAGCTGTGTGGGTCACACTTTTCCCTTGAAGCAATTCCTATCTTATAAGTGGCCAGGTCACATAGGCAGTTTAGGTGCACACTAGTGACTGCTCTCTCCATGGGGAGGTAGCTTCCCGGGCTGCCAGCTGGGCGAGACGGCGCTGGAGCCAGCGTGCCCTGCCTCCAAAATTGCAACTGCAGGGCACTGAATGTGCTTCCATGGCCAGTGTCATCTTCAGTACCATTTCCCATGCTGATGCACAGTGCAGTTTTTCTTGGCTAGGATCTGTGTACATCTTGCTGCATACAACTCTGCACTTCCTAATATTTTAATGTTTGTTATTTTTAATTGGGTTTAATCACAATTTATTCACTGTTTTCTGGTGCAGCACAGTAAACTCTTTCTGGGCCAGCAGTATTTTGTGTGTGATTGACAAAGGAGCCCTTGGGAGTGGACAGAAGCTGGGAGAAGCAGCAGTCATCATACTCAAGTCCCACAGGCAAAAAGTTCCTGTTGCCGTTCTGCAGACTGATGGATTCAGTGTGCAGGCAGCTCCCAGTTTAGCTTAGCCTCTGCTGATGTTGCTGGCAGATCTCTCCATCAGCTTGCCGGCATCTTTGCTAACACGCTGCAGAGGTAATGACAGCTTGCAGTCCTTCATACTCCCTACTGGAGACTGACCATTTCACCTCTAAAACAATATATTGTCTATGTCAGCTCCAGCTTTAGAATGGCCTGTTGATCATGAACTGCCTCTTGAATGTCTGGTCATCATCTTGCTGCTACAAAATGAACTGATCAGATGATATTTTTGTATTTCTCTTCAATTAGTTACATTAGCTTGCTAGTTTAGGGCAGCTCAGGGCAATAGCCTGTTCTAGTCTGCATTGTCACAAAGTTTACCATTTCATTGCATAGATTTTTAATGAAAAAAGTGCAGAGTGTGTATTTTGTGTGTGTGTGTATATATATATAAATATATATTTTATGTATGATATATATAAATTATATATTGTATATACACAGTTTGAAAACAGCATAGTACAAGCTTGGTGGGTTATTTGTCTGTTGTGGACCTGCTGAAAGGTACATTTATGGAGGAAGTTAATTTAAAAATCAATTAAAATGGAACAGTGTGTTGAATGACAGAACAATATTTAGATAGCTCTAGCCAGCATGTGTATTTATTTGGTATTAGCTCTAGCTCTGAATTTCACTTTAAAAAAAGAGTAGTCTTCCTTGCCAACATTTCCTGCATTTCATCAGAGGGAAAAGGGAGTGGGAGGTAATATTTATCTCTTAAGAGATTTAAAAACATGAGAGATGCAGTATCTCATAATGCCATGTTGCTTTTATGCAGGTATGCATTATTCCATATGCTTGAAGGTGATCTTGCCACGGTGCTGCAGGGAGGCAGTGAGACAGTAAGTGGGTCCTCAAAGCTGTGAGGCCCACCAGGGTTCAAGGTTTCTGGACTCAGGATTCATGTTTATTTGAGTCTTTTTCAAAGAGTGGGAATTCATCAACAGTGATTTAACTTCATTGTCTTTGGATCCTGTTGTAAACATAATTTCTGCAGAAAACAAATTACTCCTAACAATGTTGCTTCTAAAGAGACATGAAATCCTGACTCTAGTGAAGATGAAAAGTTTTTCTGCATTGATTCAGTAAGGTCAAGAGTTCACCTAAAGGGTGGGGGTTTTTGTTGGTGTTTTTTTGTTGTTGGTTTTTTTTTTTTTTAAGTTGGTTGTCATGCATATTACCTTTTGAAATTATGCACCACAGTACTAAATAAAGTGTTGCTGGCTGCATTAGAACCACTTACACCAGTCTGCCGAAGAGCCCTCATCAGAAAAATATGACATTAAAGGTTAAAGTTAACAAGTGTGCAGCATTAGTTTTTAAGAAATGAATGCACACATTCTTTCATGCCCCTTAAACTCCTGCAGGGCTTGTCTTTACTGACAAAGCATCTATGTGTGCGTTGGGGGCATTTTTGTGTGTTGCAGTATAATGAAACCTGCTTGAGTTTTCCTAACAGTTCAGTTACTCTGCAAGATAGACCCTAATTTGAGCATCATTGCAACTATCATCCTTTATTAGTTTCTGGTGGAAAATATGACTGCCTTTTCTTCACTGAGGAAGCATGTTTTTTATTTCACTGTATTAAAATGAAACCCAAAACACCTTTAGCTCAAAGCGAAGTCCATAAACCCATCCCTTTTAAGGTGTGAAGTCAAGGTATCTGCAAAGCATCTAAAATCAAAGCCTGTTCTTTACTGAGAAGACTGAAGAAAAGAATAAGGTGATTTTAATTTCTTCTTCAGAACTACATATAGCAAAAGGGCATTAGTAGAGAATAATAGTGTTCATTCCATTTTTTGCTCAACTGACTACATTTTTTACTTGATTCAGAAATACAGTAATGAACAAGAAATTGGGGTTCAAAAAGTCTTGAACCAGCACAATGGTCCTGCAACATTTTCTTGCCTTGATAGAGCAGATTTGACCTCTGGCTGTGAGCCAGCAGGAACCACTGAGACAGAAGTATTAAACTCAAAACAGGAGAGGGACTTTTGTCATCCTATGCGTTGGAGTCTGCAAGTCTGGAAGAAATGAGACTGTAGTGTCTTAGAGAAAGAGTGAGGGACTGTGAGAGCAGAAAGTTCCATATTGACCTGCTCTAGAGAAGTAATTTATTATAAAGGTTATTTTACAGTATTTGTAAAGCCCTCATATTTTATTCCACAGGAGTTTAGTTTATAATAATCTGCTTGGAATAGCAATTATTAGTGGATTTCTGAATTCTGTTGTGGCCTGAATATGTGTGCTTATTTTTGTATTGCATGCACATTTTCAGCAATTCAAATAATACATGAACTGCAGCAGACGGCTGGAAATGTTGAAAAAATCTTACTAGTATGTTTTTGATTCTGCATTTTGAAATTTTTGTAATTAAGAATTTCTGTGTGACAACTGTCAGTATTTCTCTGAGAAAATGGATGCATTGTAGTCTGTTCATGTCAATTAAATGAAAGTGGTTGCTTGTTCATTAATTGCATAAGATCTCATTATTCTTTTGTTAATCAGTTTAGCTTTGATCATCTCCAGTGTTTTCATCTGGAATCAGTGCAAGCTTTCTTGATGTGTAGCAGGCAAATATACTGAACATACTTCTTTCTCACAATAAAAGGGCTATATTTTTATGATACTTGATCTTCTAAAGCATAAAATAATATGTTAGTTTGTTTTATTTTAAAACTGTTAAAGAAAATGTCAGTGGAATTTCTAAGATTGTGTTGGCTGCGTAAGAAACGGTTAATTATGTGACCTACATGCTGTGTCTCAGGCACAAGCCTGCTCAGTTGTCTGTGATAAAAGGCCTTATTAAATACTGTAATGATTTACGTATGTCTGCAGACAGATAATAGCCTTTATCAAGGAAAAACATGAAGGGAAGCAAAGGGAAACTGCTCAAAACCAAGTCCTGTAGGCTCAGAAGTAGAGAAGAAATTAGTAGCACAGATTTAAATCATCAAGGCAAACATGCTCTAATGTAGATGTTCATAGTGGCTACCAACAGCTGTGTGATATGAAAAACAATCAGTCCATGGTTTTGTAATGTATGTTAGTTTGTTGTTCTCAAACTGATATTCAAATTTATTTTCTCCCTGTAATAGGATCTTTTCTACCCTTATGATCCATCCAGTTTCCATTACTATTCTACCATCAGTCATGTGTAACTGATCTCTTGTCCTGTGTATAGGGGATTGTATTTGCTGTGGTTTTCTTGAAATTTTTTTTTGTTTGTTTTTTGTTTTTTTTTTTTGGTACATGCTTAGNAAGTGTGATCCACAGTTCATTCATTCATTCAAACCTAAAGCTCCCCAGCTTTAGGTGATGTTTTAGATCAGAACTGCACTGCGAGGGAGGTGTACAGCTTTTTGCAGGGTTTGGATTACAGCATTTACGAGTTTGGTTCTTTGGCTACAGATCATTAACCCTGAAACATTAATTGTATTTGCAGCCATGCAAACATATATTCCCCAGAACTGTAAAACTGTGTTTTCATTTCTGTTCACCTGTCTTTTTCATGGGGCAGTGTGTGATAAGGTGGCCTTTTTTCCCTGTGTGTTTTCTTTGCATAATGTCTTGTGTGGCCTAGCAGGAAATGTGAAGTCTCCAGTCGAGGTGAAAAGACAACATTATTGACATACTGTGGTTTAAATGACATTTTTTAAATTCACTTCTCTCAGACACGCAGTGTTCATGGTAGTATCTTTGATCTTCCCAATCCCAAACAGCAGTGATCCAAATACAGTATACAATTCCTAAATCTCTTTCATCCTGCTGTATTTATCAACTTACTTTGTTTTTTTTTCAAACCTGTTTTTCTTGCCAGCTCTTGGGAAGAGTCTGGAGACAAGCAGATGGGAAAGTCATCTTTCACTTATCTTTATTCAGATATGGTTATTTAAATCATGCTTTTTAGAGTTTTGGTTTTAAGATAAAGCAGAGGGTCTGACCAGGCACAGAAAACTGTAAGATTTTAATTTTAAGTTAATACTAATAATGTATAACATGATACAATGGTTATTTGTTTATTCTCTAACAGAGAAAAGAAATTAGGTAGACTACTCAAAGCCAAAAGTTGGCTTCTGGATTACTTTGAAATGATGGTAGGCCAATAATTATGATTTGCAATTATCTGTGAGCCTTGAGTAGAGGTACTTAACCAACTGGCATTACCAGGAATGTCTGTGTTACTGAGCTCATAGAGTCTTTAGTCAAGGAGAGCTGCACTCTGGTTTTCAGCTTGGCTTGTTTTGAGTCTAGGTGTTAGGTCCGGGAGAAAAGGGGGTGCATTAGCAAAGCTCTTTCAGGTCAAAGGAGGCACTTTGTCTCTTGGCTAGTAAGTATCATTGGTGGGAGCTGGACAACCATGATGCTGTATTAGTATGCTAGAGAACAAAGCAATTCTGCTGTTGTGGCTGACTCAACTAGCCCTGGTTTAAGAATTAGGTCATACCTGATTGTGGAGACACTAGGTGGTTTGTTTCTGCTGGTTT
>VYZV01037625.1:46746-61438 GCA_013401275.1 Pandion haliaetus | reverse complement strand
GAAGGTTTTTGGTCTTTATGTGTATTTTGAGCAAAAGAATGTTTCTTGTCTGTGTATACTCAGGTACATGCATTGCCTTGTGGGTAGGGTGTCGGGTCTTTCTGGGTTTTACTGAGGTTTTTTTGTTTGCAGTGAGTCTTTGGGAAATTAATTTGTTTTGATGAAGCTGTTCTCAAGCGTTTTATTTGGGTTATGGTAAGGGCTTCTTGTAAAACACACAAACAAAAACTTGCCAGGTGCCAGAAGCCAATGGGGTTTCTCACATGTACCTAGCTTGGAAGCCCTGAGAGGGAATGAAGGTGGGGAAGGAAGCCAAGCCCTTCACATGGAGGGGAATAGGTAGGATAGACAAGAACATCTTATTCAGCTTGCTCTACTGTCATGACAGTGGGCTGGGAAGGGAAAGAAATACAGTGGATGCCACCACTGGAGAATTTTAAACATAGAACAAAAACAGCCAGGAAAAAAATACCAAAACAGTTCATTCACCATCTTTACTAATAAGAGATTTACCTGCTGTTAACTTGAACTGATTGTCTTTCACCAGTTTGTGGCCTTTCTAAGATACACTCTCTTCAGTGCAAGGACTGTATTTATCTTTGTGTTCGGAAGGCAGCTAACAAACTGCAGATGTGGTTGAGATATGAAGAGTAATGAGGAAACAATATGCTTATTGTATATGTTTAGTTTTTCACCTCTCTTAGGATGATTTAGAAAATGTTTTTTCTTTGCTGGTATTCTGTTATTCAGTTTAATATTGAAATACTTATTTAAAAACCCCTTTCTTTTGGCACAGTAAAAATCTGTATTTTAGAAGCTTGCAAAGATAAATATTTAATACCCCAATGGGCATCACAGCACTTTCAGCAAGATTCATGACCATCTGATGTGCCAAAACCAATTCTGGAATCTTGAGATTAGATGACCTTAATAATTGCTAAAACCTGAATATTTTAGTACCTCGTGTAGCCCTGAAGTGAAGAGCACCCCTGAGTGGTGACCCCTCCTTTGTTTCCTCTTTCACCTTCTCCTTCATCTCCCTTTAAAATCTGAAAGTCAGGGCTTTTGTGGGTTTCCAGCAGAGCTGGGTCAGGAAGCAGCAGCGCAGGAGAATTTGCATGTTGGTTTCCTTGTTTGCAGAGCAAAAAAAATAGTAATAAAAAAATAATAGTACATCCACAAAAGAATCTGGAGGCATGAGAGGCTTTAATTTTTTACCCACGCTCACTAAAGGGTTTCACACAATTTGCAGAGTGTATTTGCTGTCTGATGCCTTAGATGAGATGCATCATTAGTAACTTGTTGGAGTAGGTACCACAGGTACAAGAGGCAGGCTCTTAGGCTGGGTTTTCTGCTTGGCAGAGTAGGCTGGATGAGTGTGTTCTGCAAGCTGAAAAAAGGCTGAACGAATAGAGAAGTTTTAGAGGGAAGGAGGGAGAAGCTCAATCTTTTTACCCACTGGTGAATTTTATTCCTCCCTTAGTTTGCCAGTGATGATGTATTATGCGTATTCAAAATACCTTGGTGTTTTGGGGTGTTTTTTTGAGGACAGTGGTTCCCAAATGGCACACCAGTGATGGTGCGTGAGCTTGATCTACTCACTGACTTCACAGCAGTTTTTACAAGGCGGCAAATGAATATTCAGTGTCAGCTTTTGAACTCTGAAGCTGATTTTACTGCATCTCAAGAAGAAGGATTAATTGGTAAATCCAATGTGGACCTGCTGTTGCTGTTCCTGGGCTGCGTGCCCGTGTGGGCATGGTTGCACTGGAGGCAGTGAGGTTCCCAGCAGTCACTGGTGCTGGCTTCCTTTGAGCAGCTCCCAGGATCATGGCCTGCCTTCCTGAGACCTGCAGGATGCTGCTGACAGCAAAGAAAGCTCTGTGGCACAAGGCGGCAGCACTGGACAATGACTGCTGAGTCTTTGCAAGGTCAAAACTGTGCTGACTACCTAACAGGGAACTGGATTGACTGAAACATTTGCAAGTCAGTTTGCCAGAACAACTTAGCACTTAAGGACAGCATAACATTTCAGAAGAAACGCATGAATACCACTGAAGCAAGCAGGGTACCAAGGACTGAATACTAACTGACGTCAATGCTTGATCTGTCTTCACAAGGGGAGGCTCGGGGTGAAAGATGTTATACAATGGCAAATTTTCAGTTATTAATTGTAAATTGTCTCACTTCTACTTTTGGAACTTGTACCTGCCAAATCCTGCACCTATGTAGGAGGCATTGTGGCTAGCAAGGAGGATTTGGGTATGAGAACTGAGTGCAACTTCATGTCAGTGCAGGTACACTATCTAATCACTGACTCCAGCAAAGAGTCTTGGGGAAACCAAGCTCTGAGATGGGGTGGGATTTGATTTGGCAGTGTTCAGTGGCGGTGTCTGTTGCTATATTAAATACCTAGAAGAGAGCAGGAATTTGGTATGGGGTCATTCAGGAACTATTATTGCTGAACCTTTAGGGACCATCATAAATGTTTGGTGTGCCTATTAAGGAGGTACACCAGTAAGTCTGTTGCGCATTGTTCTCTGGCAGTGCATTGCAGTTTGAGAATGAGGTACTTGTAAAGTTCTCTGGAGAAAATCTTGGTCTCATAGATGAATTCCCTTTGACTTAGTGTGAGGTCTGTATTTCACTCGCCCTAAAGCCTGAGAACAAATTGGGGGGCAGGGGGGTGTCAGAATTAAAAGTTTTTTATTCTCTACCCTAGTAAACGTAGAGATGATGCCATTCAATTTCTCCCATTTTGTTTTGTTTGCAAAAAGCACCGTATGTGCAAATTAATGTCCCCTTGGCTTGTTCTGCCAACTGAGTGCTCTGGTTGGCTAAACATCCTTCTGCTAAAAAAGTGTATCACTAGATAGTTTTATTATAGAGTTAATTTTTAATCTCTTCTAGAAAAAGCCTGTTTTCTTCTCATTACAGTTTATCTTTTTGTTAGTGCTTTGAAATTTGTTACTGTGTGCTACCTTAGTTAAACGTACTGTAGAAACAGTTGCTGTAATCCACAAAAAAAAAGAATTTCTGGTTAAAAGCCAGGCAGTGAGATACACTGTGAGTGTGAATCTTACAACAGATGTAATCCAGTAGTTTTTTTCTTTCTTTTCAATTAGAGCTCTAGATACTGGCTAAAATTCCAATTCTACTGTATCTATAGTTGTGCTTTTTCCTTTGTTTTTCTGTGTTCATGTGTCCCCCACTATTTCTACCACTCCCTCATTTCCTCCTTTATATTAACAGAATATTGTAAAGCATTACTGTTACCTCCACAGATACCTTTCCTGG
Source organism: Pandion haliaetus (assembly GCA_013401275.1). Taxonomy (NCBI): domain Eukaryota; kingdom Metazoa; phylum Chordata; class Aves; order Accipitriformes; family Pandionidae; genus Pandion; species Pandion haliaetus. The sequence continues at coordinate 58,141 of VYZV01037625.1, read as the reverse complement.
CAATTCATGTATTCTTCCTTATTCCTTTGAACATTTTTACTTTGCCATTCTCAAATTATATTTAAATTTACTTACCTTTGAGCGTAAGCTTGTCTACAAGGCCTTGATTTTGTTCCCTTCCTAGCTGGGATCTTTATCCTTAACTGACTAGTTTCTGTTTCATGGAAAGATTTTCCATAACTGGATACAGCAGCATGTTGTGCACTCTGATTCATGTTCAAATATTTTCTGGTTTCTTTTTAGTGCTTTGCTGTACGATCTCTGGGCTGGGTAGAAATGGCAGAAGAAGATCTTGCTCCTGGAAAAAGCAGTGTTGCTGTGAACAATTGCATCAGACAACTCTCTTACTGTAAAAATGACATCAGAGACACTGTTGGCATTTGGGGAGAGGTAAGAACGGGGTGAACTTCTCCTCTTGAAACATCCCTCTCATGTCATAAAACATCTTGAAAGAACAGCTCTGTAGGCAAGTATGTCTATGCTCTGTGTTTGGGATTTCCCTATTCCAGCTGACACTGCCAAAAAATATAAAAGGGTTCAAGGAAAGTGTTGATGGTTTTGTTCCAACCTTCTCCAGACAGCAGGTGCCACAAAGACCTCATCTTCATGTTTACACCTGTACTACTACACACCTGTATAACAGTGTTGGGACAAACTGTTGAAATCAGTGGAAGTCTTTCTCCTGACCAGAGGTTTGAAAGTGGTGCTTTGAAACAGCATTTTCACATGTTCCCCAGTGACAAAAGGGCTTCAAGGAAACCCGGACTGGTGTGACCTGTGCTTCTAAAGCGTATGAGAAGATTGAGACTGATGGATAGGTGGCTTGTTTTAAGATGATTATTTTATCAGTCTTTCAGAAGGAAATTAATTTTATGTCATTAGTCTGTTGGTTCCTCTCCAATAACTCTTGAATCTGTTCAGCAGTGTTATCCAATTTTGAAGGATGTCAAATTCCCACATGCTAAGGGAAAAACAGAGAGCTCAGCTCTCTGCTTTCTTGGTTTGATGATGGGTCAGTACACCATCAGCTGAACCGTGCAAGCTCTGTGCTTCTTTCTGCATTGGCAGCAAAGGCTGGATAACTCTGAGGGAGCGCAGGGAGAAACATGAAGGAAGCTAGAGGTACTGTGGTGTGGAAAAGAGTTGTGCTGGGGACAGATGAAGGAGTGGAAGGTGTGGAGGGGTCAGTAAGTGAAACAAGAAGAAAGGACAAGCTGGAGTTATAGTGGTGGGATGTACAGAGCACATAGGAGACAAACCTGCAGAAAAAACATCTTAGTTATTTGATCATGGAGCAACTTAAACTTGAGCCACATCTTATTCTCTACCTCTCTCCTGAGCTGTTTTCAGGAGGCTTACACTAATGTGGATTTACTACACAAGATCTGAATGCAAAATTGATGTAGGAGTGAATGTTGTTACCTTCACTGATATTTGTGCCATCTAAGAGAAACAGCACTACTAAACAGAAAAGGAATTAAAAGAAAGACTTGTCTGTTTCAGTAAAAAAATTATGAAGAATATCCTTCAGTCTCCCAAGTTATTGTTACAGTCTAAGGCTTGTGTCCAGTGTCCTGGCTATGACCACAACAATGCAGAGACACTTCAGAGGAGCAACGGGGAGAAAGTGCCTGTTTAGAAATGAAAGTGATGTTTCAAGGGATGCAATTAGAGTGCCCTGTCTATTTAAAGTAATTTCAGAAGGGTATTTTATGTAAGAAGTTTATATTGTACATATAAATGAACAAGAAAACATTGATCTCCCTTCTCCTTACCTCTGGGAGCAGTTTTATTTAGTTAATATAGCTAGACAAGCAATTACAGATGTGTCAGTCATGGACTTTGGATTTACTGCTGACCCTGGGAGGGAAAAAACCCTCTCTCTTTACATGTGTGTAATCCCATCCATTTTCAGATGACAGAACTTTGATAAACTTGAAATACATCGTTTACTTTGAAATCATGTGCTTTATTTTGGTTTAAGAGTTAATGTTCATGTTTTTCCATATTTTTCTCTGTCAACCCTATTGTTCTTTGTTGGAAATCCTTGCAGGTTTTCAGGGCAAACTGGTGAAAAGTTTTGGTTCTCTTGAATGAAAGTTTTAATTAAGAATGCCATTCATAAAAATATAAAGAAAAATCAGCCTGACAAAACAGTAGAGATACTGTGCTTGAATAGGTGGCCCCTGAAGTAAATTGTCTTCTTGATTTTAAAAGAAATCATTACAACCACATTTTTCTGCTGGCAATGTAATGCTTCAAGAGTGATTGGAAGAGGCACGTTTTAGAGAGGAATCTGAAAAAAGTGTGCTCATCACTGGCATCAAATGGAGCACATACAGCAGAAATCTGTTGCAAAGCTAGAACTGATGACTGCAGATAGGGGTTTTAAGATTGTCTAAAGGTTTATTTTTAGCTAGAATGTAATGAAAGTGAAATTGGGACTATGACCATTCCCAAGTTTTGATGATTTAAAAAAAAAAACAAAACCAAAATGCACTCTGGGTAAAAAGCCACCCACACTCTGGGTAAAATCCTGACCCTGCAGAAGCTTTGTCATTGGCTTTAATGTGGGATTTCTTGCCTTTCACTCCCCTCCAAAAGAAATTCCCTGCAAATTTCTTCTGTATTTCTGTAAAATCTAAGAAAAACACAACTTACCGGTTTGTGTTGCTACTTTGCTGTGCGCTATATTCCTGTACATTACAAAATCACTTAGATGAAAAATAAACATTGTTGCCATTGACCCATACACCATAGTATATAACACTTCCCTGAAAGACTTCTGGGATTGAGTCCTTCTTTCCTTCATTCGCTTTCCCTGCATGGCTCTTCCCATGAGAGCTTTCTTTATCCTGGACCATCAGGTCTCTGCCACTCTTCAGCAGTCTGAGATATTGAAGCCTGTGTTCAAGCTCCCAGTCTGTCTAAATAATTTTGTCTTGCCCTATGCAGTGTTTTCATCTCTAAAATAGCTTTTGTGTAATAAGGCAACAAAACTTAGCAAAATATATTGCTTCTGGCTGCGGCCAAGCTATCCCTTGAGCATTGCAAGGATAATTTTCCGTGATTTATGTTGCTTATCTGCCCATTCTCCTCTTTTCTAGCTAATTTGGATTCAGTTTTATTACCCTAATCCCAGTGTATTTTGCATGATGAACAGATTTTACCTTCTTGTAATAATTTCGTTAAGGAACAAATATATAAGTAGAAAATGGGTCCAAAAAGCAATCTTTGTGACACTTGGTAACATTCTTCATACAATCTGTTTACTGCTTCTGACCTCCAAGCAAATTTCTCAAATTTCTCACACTTTTTCTTTGTGATTACTCTGTTTTCTGTTTGTTTTCCTTCATCATCCTGGTCTGCCTGGTATAATCCTGGCTTTTGTGTTTTATTTCCCATGTTTCTTTTTCTGTATGCTGCAAGCAGCTCAGTGCTGCTGATTTGCCCCATTTACATGCATGGTTATCGCAGCTACATCTACTTCTTTAGAAGCAGCCTATATATCCAGCCTTGCATCTCAGCGACAGCTGTACTTTTCCCATCAGACAAAATGTTCCTGTGTTGGCATTGCATATACCAGCCTGTGTCCCCTTCCTCTCCCACACCCCTCTTGGTGCTTGCGCTGCCAGCTCTGTCTCACAGCTCCCCTTTGAATCCCTGTTAGGAGATTTGGGGGTGGGGAAGAGGTGGTCTGGCAGTACCTGCTGCTTGCTGCCTAGCCTGGAAACCCTGAAAGCAGGCCCTTCCAGGGTGACCTGAATGTGTATCTTACACAGACACAAAATTAGACATTACTAAGACTTGAGACACTGTAAGCAAGTGGGAGGAGGGTTTCTGTGTCACTGAGGTGAAGGAAAAGGTCATTTTTGAAACATTTGTCAGTAGGAAGTCAGACCCTTTCCATTCTTTCTGTTCATTTATAGGTTCTGGCACAATGGAGAAGAAACAAATTACTTTATATTTAGCTGATAGCTCCCACATTCTTGTCAGCAGGAGCTTGTCTTACCTCTCGGCAATAGGTCCATTATCATTTCTGTGGGGTCCTGTGGTCTGCAGAGTAGGTGTACAGCCTCTGAGAAGAGAGTTAGTGTATATGATAGAAGAGTCAGCAGACCTTTTGCAAATGCTAACCGTAGGAGGAAGATTAGCATTTGTGAATTAGCATCAAAAGGAAAATTGCCTCTAAATTTGTTTCCTCTACAGGGGAAAAAGGATTCTCCCTGTTCTTACATGCCAAAAGAATTAGGGAGAAATTCTGGCTCCAGGATTCTGCAGCCACCAGCAGAATTCACATTTGTGTCTTAATGCTAGGTTTTCCCCTTTAATCTTTCTTCAGAGAGTATCCTATAAATCCTTTACACATACAAATTGCTGCCTGTTCCCATGACCCACTGGTTAAAGTTTATGGAAACAAAGCACATTTTTTGAAGGAAGAAATTCTGCCTTGAGAGTACAGCTTTTGATGTGAGCCTTTACTATTAAAACAGTTCTTGACTTCTAATATATTTGGAAGAATTTACTTGAAAAAGGATAAACATGTAATTTGTTGAATAACTCGGTAGCTTGGGGTTGAATGAGTCAAACAGTTGCATTTAAAAGACATCAAAGCTTTTTGTGATTGAGATCATTTAAAAATGTAGTAGTAGCTAGATACTATCTTAGATCTCTTTCACACCAGAAGGAAATTATATTGCTTTCAATTGCTCTTGGAACAAACTGAAACTGAGTGAATTAAGAGGATGCAAGTCTAAACAGCACAGGCATAACACCTTGATCCCAGTCAGTTCAAGGCGGGGATGTACTGTGTAACTGTACTTTGTCTGGAGTTACAGGGCAAAGACATGTACCTTATACTGGAAAACGACATGCTGAACCTGATTGACCCCATGGACCGCACAGTTCTTCACTCGCAGCCCATTGTGAGCATCAGAGTCTGGGGTGTGGGTCGTGACAATGGCCGGTGAGTCTTCGCTCTCCTTATCCCTCTTGACTTAGTGCTATTTCTGTCTGCTAATACAGAGTACACATACACCCACAGCAGGTTACATATCAAACCTATTCCTCTGACTGAGTAACTGTGTCCCAGGGGCTATGAGAGGATGGGTAAATGCTTTTTTTCCTTGCTGGTGTTACTTTTCAAAATCTCTGCTTTTCATAGTTTATCACTTACATGAAGTTTTGCTAAACCTGTATTGAGCAAACCTTTCAGAGTAATTCAGCCAGGTGCATAAAACTGCACACACAACACTATTTTGTTTCAGATGTACATATAACACTTTTTTAATATAAAAACGTATTTTCATATATGTCCTATATTATGTGTCTCCTGGCTATGTGAAAGCATGTATTCCTGCTGGTCCAAGTTAAATGTGCTACTTACACTTGACTGTATGCATGTGTTCTACTTTCTTGAGATATTTGATTTGATGGAGGAAAAAGTTGGACTGAGGGAAGAGTAGTGGTTTTAAGCCATTAGTATTACTTAAAGATCTTGATGCAAGAAAATTCCTAAGGGTGTTGCAGAAAACTGAAGTTTGTCCCTGAAACCTGACTGCCTGTGAACTGAAGTTCTTCCTTGCCACAGGGAGCAACTAGGAGTACGTGCTAAAGGCCTTCCTGCCCCGGAGCCAGTCTTTCCTTAGCTTTTGTTCCTGACTGGTCTTCTTTTGGTAGCATCCTTCTTTGTAATGTAACATTGCTGTGGGAACAGGATTGTGAGGGTGACTTATTTAGAGTGGGACAGCGAGCTGTCTCCCTGTCCCATTGGGTATTTTGATGTATCAAAAACATTGCCATTCACACTGAGTAATTCCAGGATCTTTGGACAGTACCCATCCTGACACATGGGTAGTAAGGATTCAATAATGCTAACAAGCTGCCGCTTTTTGTGTCTATGTATTATTATTGAGATATTTGCTATAGTAGGGTTTGTTTTGGTTTGGGGGTTTTTTTGTCTCTGACTTTTGATGGGAAATGTAATTTTGGACCTGAAAAATCTTTCCCAATAAAAGATTTTCTGAAACTTCTTTAATCCCCCGCCAAAGTTTCTGATTATCTCTGGCTAAATTTCCAAAAGGAAAGGTGAGCCAATCCTATCTTTCTAAATTTTTTACTTATATAAACGACTGATGGTTGGGGTCTTTTTTTACTGTTTTTCACTTCCATTGATGCAGATTTTTGAGAGATCTAAAAGGGGCAATTCCAATTTGAAATGATGGGAAGTAGAAAGGTTTTAACTTCTTATGAATAAACCATTACAGTGCTTTGTTTGCCTCAGAAAATGAGTGCATTCCTCATTTCCCTTCAAGTCAGATTTTGTAGTGGCTTGCTTTGGTCAGGAAACAAAATAGAGCATCTTAAGGGGCACATAAATGTGATGCAGCTTTACAGAGTAAAGGAAGCCAGCTTTGCTTTTGTTAATTTTTTTGAAGCATTTACAGTTCTTTTTTCAAATATTTACATTTCTTTGGGGAAAAAAAAATCATTCCATTATGTTCTTTATAAAAATAAAATAATGAGTCCAGGCTGGGTACCTGCTTCTCCTAAAGACAGAACTGGTCATAGAAATATCAGTGTTGAACGGGGGCATTCAAGAGAAATGTGCCTTTCCTACTCTTAGCCCTTCATAAGAATTTTGATAGATACTTCTACAGAAATCCTGTGTCCAGTATGACTTTCAGGACTGGAGCCTGCTTTTTTTGAAATTTAATTTCTCTAACATTTTATTGACCCATTAAAAAAATAAGGTTGTAGGAAAAGCAGTGTAGCCATTATTTGTAAGTGAACTCAGACTGCATGTGATGTTAAATAGCAGAAAATCCAAAAGATGAGCACAAAGAAGAAACTTATGACTGAGTAATCAGATGTACAATGTATTTTGGGCATAGAGAGGTTCAGTATAGGAAACATGCTTTGAAGGGTAGCATAAATGACGTAGCATTTGCTGAAGCAGCACTAACACGCAAGAAAAAAGCATTTGGTGACAGGAGAACCCAAGCTGAGAAAACTGTATTGTTGAGCTGGAAATTGCACTGCATCTGTTTTCATGTATACATTATCATGCAGTCTTTGGGCTCATCCTGGCAAAATTACCTATTGGTCCTGAGGTGAGAAACACCATTCACTGATTGCAAAAGCAGCTTTCCCTGATCATGAGTTTGCCATCATCACAGAAAAGTGAGGGGATCACATTGCTGCTTTGATGGATTAATTGTCCAGGAAGCTGATAAAATCCCAATTTCTGGGATGCAGCTCTTCCAGAAGTCGTTGCACATCAATTTTGTTATTAGCTACATCTTCTGGTCCAAGAGCCTACGTAATAAAATATGTTGGATTCGTTGTGAAAGGCAGTGTTTTGATTTTAAAGTATTGTAGAAATACATGTTTTCCTGTGTTTTGAGCTATTTGAACCCCTTAATGATCTGCAGGCCCCCCTTTTAAACTCTGTTTTGATTGTAGTAACTTATTTGGGTGGATTTTGCTTTGGAAGATGAAGAGGTTTTCTAATGACACCTGACCAGATGATTTTCTAAGCTATGCCATAGATTGATGAAATACAGAGATCTGCTGATGAAGGTGTCATCTGAGGATGTGTCTGCTAACTCACCTCAGGCAGAAACGTCTTCTGGGAGGCTGTAATCACTCTCTTCATAAGTTACACTATTATCCTGACCTCTAGAGTTTCTTTTTTTAACAGTTCTGTGATAAGCAAAGGCTTCATCATTTTGTAGGCTTAGACTGTGAGGTGATTTTGTGTTTTGAAAGGTAGCACCCCTTGTTTTCAATTAATCAGTCAGTAAATTGTGTTCGAACTTAAGAAAGGCTGGAGCACGCTTGTAAAATTGTGAACAAAAGCAGGTTCCCACAAATTCGTGGTTATGCATGTATATGTGAATAGTTATATGTGTAGACTCTGACCTCCTGTGTTTGATCCATACATATGGGCATTCAAGGAAAATAAATGTATTGTATCTGTCCAGCCTTTTGTCAGACTTGGTTTCTTAGGTGATATCATCTGATTTTTAAAAGTAAAAGCCACTGTCCTCTGTACAGTCTTCCTCTCTTGCTATACTGAAAACAGAGCCAGGACAATTCATTTAGTATTATTTGTAAATGAGAAAAGTTCTCCCACTTGCTTAAATAGTTTGATTTCAACATCAGTAAGGTCATTGTCACATGGAGGATTTGTGGTATCACAGGTGTATCAGTGAATAATTGTCAGTGCTGTGTTTGCTTCTTAACAAGCCACCCATGACATGTTTTTTTTCAGGGCTTTAAAAGCATGTTGGAAAATATTAGCCTAGTGAAGCTATAAAAGGATTATTCTTTTCACTTGCGAGCTGCAGGACTGTACGTTAATCATTCCTCACGTTGGGTTTTGTCTCCCCTTCTCAACTGCTGGTGCATGCCCTTTGCTTTCTGAGCAGCTCGCTAACAAGAAAGAGAAAAAAGGTAATGGCTCATCAATTTTGTAAAAGAGTTTCCGTTAGCACATTTCCCTGAATCCTCCTTTATCTTCATTGCTCTTCCACCAATCCAAAGCCCGCCTCAACTTTTAAAACATCTACAGGACTTAAATTGCCTGAAAGGTCACAGTTTCTTCTCTCCTGGTGTCACCATACAACAGCAGTATATTCCAGCTGAAAAATTCAGTGGGTTGCTGGCCCAGAGGGCTGCAGGTGGGTTCAGGAGACAGTTTTGATGGGACAGAATATGGAACTGGTTACTGGACAATGTGGGCACCTGGCATGTTGGACAAAACATGTAGCATGTGTCCGTTCGTCCACTAGCTTTGTCACCACATAGTGCAGGTTTGTTTTCTTTGTATAGTTTGTGTGTTTCCCTGGCAGGCTGAGGAGAGAGTGCGGTTGCTCTTGGTTCTTAAGTGATGGAAAGGCAGATTCTCTGGTATTAGGGTTTTCTGATTGTAGGCTTTCTGACTAGACGTTGTGAAAGCATTGCACACCCTCCTTTGCCCTAATAATGCCCATTTTGTCAGGTGGTGGTGGTGGTGGTGGGGATCTCTTCATCTGCGTGGATGTCCATTGCCCTGCTTCTTTGAACTGCTGCTGTGTTTCTGCCGCCTAGACATCAGGGAATAAAATGGGGCTAGGAATCAAAAAGGGGAGAAAGCAGAGAGGACAACTAGACTGAAGAAAGTAAGATGATGCACACACCAAAGATGAGGCTCAAGCTGCCTCAAAAAGGGACAGCAGACAGCCGAGTGGATAGACAGCACAAGTCAGATGGACGTAATCCTGTAAGGCTGGAAGAGAAGAAAATCCTAGCAAAACACAGAAATTATCTGAGCTCTGTTATCTCAGGAGCTGTTAGGGTAAGAGCTGAGAAAACTCTTGGGGTGATGCGAGTGAGAAAATGGGACAAATCTGTGGAAAATGAGGAGGAAATGATGTAGAGAGATGGCTCAGATTCCTCAGAATGTGGGGTATTAAAAATAGTATCCTATCTCGCTGTTTCAACATGCTGCAGGTTGAGTGCCTATCTCGTGAGGTTATGATCTGTATTTCCTATCTGAGACTGTGTACTTACAGCTATTACCTGGCTTGAGCCTGTCTATCATATGGACGTGAGATTTTAGGAGGGATACCTGGCCTTAATTAGAAAATTAAAAGCTAAGAGAAGTATGGGCAATAAATACAAGTTTAGTGTGGTTGGGATATCCTGTTGTATCTGTAATTTATCATTCCTCTTTTCAGAAAGTATTTTGTGTACAAGCAACACAACATCGAGCTTTAGTGAGGCAGTGTGGCTTACAGCTGCATCATTCAGAGAGGTGTTTAAGGTCTTTCTGGATTGCCTTCCCTTTGAGGCGATGATTGAATGTGCTCTGAGATTGAGTCTTTCTCCAATTCTGTGAGAGAAGCTTATCAAGCTGTACAAGTTAATGAATAATAAACTTTCTCTTCTGCATTAGAGACATGGTCAAGAAAAGCAGATAATAAAATAAATTAAAACTGAGATGGTGTTTGCACCTGCTCTTCTGAAAAGATAACACCCTTCAAAGAGTGTGTAATTCCAGCTGAACTCCTCAAACTCTGAGACACCATTAATCAATACTGCCTATTCCCCTCGGTCCCTGCAACCTTGGAATAAGGACAAAACATACTGTGAGGAATCACATAAATAGGGCATAGGTGGGGGATTACACTGGAGGAAGAGGATTTTACTGGCTTTTCTGACCCATATTCTTAGCTGGTTTTTTAAAGCAATCTTTTGCTTCCTCCTTTTTCTTAAGCCAACTGCATCTGAATATCCTTTTCTGTATGTTTTGGTAGCATTTTCCCTTTTCACTAAGAAATAGTTTAGGTGATTATTCATACAAAACTTCCCATTTATATCCGTAAGGCCTGACATTACTGTTTGCAAGTGCAGTGTGTTCTAGGAGGGGGTAATGAAACAATACAGCTGTGAAAGGGGAAATCCAGTCAAGCTTACAGAATTAATGTGTTTTCAAGAAAATATAGTTAAGTGGGTGCAAAAAGCTGTGTGTGTGCATTTTTACTTCGATTAATAAAACTGTTTTATTTTAGTTTCGGGATTTAACAGTAAAGAAATGGTAGACTGAAGATGCATTGAAATAGGCTTGTATTAACTTAAAATAAGCACCCATAGTTTTGCGCCAGTGAATGGTTTTGTATCAATAGTGGCTTCAACTGTGTTAGGGCAACATCCCTCTATTCTTTCTGCCTAATGCCACTAATGAGATGAAAAATGTTTACATGTGACAGTGAGGGATTTTTCTGTGTTAAAGATGTGGCTTGTGAGCAGTTCAGGTGCTTATGAATGATGGATTCACCCTTTGATAGCAGCTGAGAAAAAAGGATGTGCTTAGGGAGAATTTTGGCCGTGGAGCTATAGATATTTGGTAACCTTTGAAAAGCTTAAATGCAGAAACAGCAGCTGAGAAGCATAGTAGCAGTAGATTAGCACAAGTGCAGAGAAGTCTCACGGAGCAAGGGAATTGGGACAAACATGGAAGAGGAAAATTGTAAGGATTTCTGTGGGAGAGGGGGACAGGAACAGAGAAGCCCATGAAGGACAGCTCAGGGTAGCGCTGAGGCATTTGCTTGAAGAAGTGGAAAAAATGGCAGGAGGCTTCCCTTCTTATTAGGAAAAACAATCAGACAACCATTTAAAATGTGTCACTTGCTCTACTAGGGGCTTGAGCAGGGCAATTAATGCTTAGTTACCTTAAACAGAACCCTGTTTAAGTATTTTATTGTAGCATGTGTTTACTATTCTGTATTTGTTTGGGGGAAAAAATGGAAAATATTGCATATAATTTGGGAATTGTATCAAGTGTTTCTTCTGGGAGGCAGACTTTTTATATAGCACTTGGAATTGTTCAGCTGCAAAGCTTTCGGTTAAG
>VYZV01037625.1:2521-45772 GCA_013401275.1 Pandion haliaetus | reverse complement strand
AAAAAGCCTAAACCAAAAACTTTACTGTATTCTTTCATTCTTTTCTCAAGATCTTGTCTAATCTAAGGTTTCTTTAGTGGATGAGAGAAAACCAAATCAGTCCACTAGTGATTTCACTTTGCTAGTCTAATGTATATTGAAACTGCTCAGTTACTAATAAGGTAGGCATATAAAAAAACCTTCTGAGGAGAAAAGCCACAGAGAGCATAGTCCACTGAAGAAAAGAACAGTGTTTTAAGAAGAATTGTGTGAAGAATACTTACAAGCACCATGCTAGCGGAGGTGTTCAATATAGCTCTTTGTTACCTTGGTTATAGTATGTATGAGCAGTAACAGACTCTTCTGTCGTGTGGTGGCTTACTTGAAAAGGTCAACCTTTTGTAAGACATGTATTTACTACGCTTATTGTTTTCTATTGTAGGCAAAAATTTGACTTCCTATAAATTGTTACTATACCGGGCAAATAATTTCTGAAAAAGTAATTCAGAGGTGAAAATTTACTGTGCAGTGGAAATGATTTCATTCAATTATCTCTGTGTTACACTACTTAATGAAATGTGGGACATTCACAACTTTCTAATATAGCAAATTAAAAAGCAAAAGTACAGCCAGAAAATGACCTGTCTCTAGCTCTTCTTCCTGTCCAAACAGTTTATGCCCCTACTGTACCAGTGGGTTGGAGAGAGGTAGGATATTTCTGTATCTGCCTTTACTGTGTAAATATTTACACCCATCTACATGAACACACTTTCCGTGTTTGCATCAGTATTATACTCTGATATTAAGGGAGCTTGTGACATGCCTACGTATTTGTAGACCACTGACAGTCTTCTGGAACTTGGTATATGCTATAGTAAAATAAGGTCCAAATTTTGTCCCATGTCTCTAAGAAGTCACAAATTTGACTGAACTGCAGTGGTAGAATAGTTTGGAATGTGCCCCTAAAATATATGAGGATGCTCTTGCTATCAACTTACCACTTCAATTATTTAAATGTCGCATCTGCCTCGGGATGCTTTTCCATGTTTGATACTAACTGATTGCAATTCAAATATTTATATGTGGTACATTTTATGTAAATCATAGCATATACTGCCTTATCCATTACATGTATTTAGAAAGCATTTTCACTTCGGGCTTTTAATTCTGAGGATGGTATGTTGGCTTTTTTCCTAACATTGGCTCCACCAGGGAAAAGGGCCTTTGTTTGTCAGTGGTATTCACCACAATTTGCCCTCTGGCAATGGAGGTAGATGGCCTACTAAAGTCTTTTTGGTAAGTGCAGATTGCTCGAATTAGTGTTTAAGTTTTTGCTAATCAAACGAAAAGATTTTTTTCAACAGATAATTCAAGTGTCTTAAACATTTAGGTTTTTGGGTTTTTTTTTACTGACTGACTTGTTTTTGTATTCAGAAACTGTTACATGAACATCCATATTTTTTTCGAGAAGAAACTTGTGCTTAATGACATTGAAAAATCTGTGTGCTTTATATCTTTTGTGATGATGGTCTGCTTCACATCAATGCTATTCATCTTAATGCCATAAAAATAATTTCAATTTATAATTTGAATGATGCATTAAACATAGAACTCAATTGTGTCTAAAATTGCAATATTTTACTGCTTGAAGTTCCCCTCCCCACCTTGATTAATTTCAAAGCTGGCTGGATGCATGCTTGTGTGCCCCTTGAGTCTGACCAAATTCCCCTTATAATTGATGGGAAGTTTTTTATTAACTTCAGCATGAGTTGGGTTAGTCCATAACTTAGAGGTATGGACCTGGAAACCCTGGATACTGCTCAGCAAAATCAATGTAATACCTCTGGGAGCAGCAGGATGGTGTAAATGTTATTTATCAGGGCTAGGGTTCTTCTTGTAGAAGGACTAAATAGCAGGTGGAAAAGTAAGGAGCCTACTATGAATCTTAGAAGAGGATGAGTGTGAGGTGTGCAAAGTCAGGCAAGGTAGCTGGCTTCAGTATTTGACCTGGTATTCTGCTGGTCTTATGTTTAACATCAGTGAAGTATGTGAATTTTTCCACTTCAGAAAAGAACCTGTGAAAGTGAACTTGTCTGGGTTCTGGGCTACCTGTTACTGACACGTGGCAGCGTTTGGGATGATGCTGTATTTGTCGAGAAGATGCAGAAAGAGGAACTGTAGATTACTGTCACAGTGTAACCCCAGCCAGCAACTTAAGCACCACCCAGCCGCTCACTCACCTCCCTCACAGTGGGATGGGGGAGAGAATCAGAAGGGTAAAAGTGAGAAAACTCATGGGCTGAGATAAAGACAGTTTAATAGATAAGGCAAAAACCACACACGCAAGCAAAGCAAACCAGGGAATTCACTCACCCCTTCCCATCAGCAGGCAGGTGTTCAGCCATCTCCAGGAAAGCAGGGCTCTGTCACGCGTAATGGTTACTTGGGAAGACACACACCGTCACTCCAAATGTCCCCACTTCCTCCTTCTTCCCCCGGCTTTATATGCTGAGCATGACGTCACATGGTCAGGGAGATCCCTTTGATCACTTGGGGTCAGCTGTCCCAGCTGTGTCCCCTCCCAACCTCTTGTGCCCCCCCAGCCTACTCACTGGTGGGGTGGAGGGAGAAGCAGAAAAGACCTTGGCTCTGTGTAAGCACTGCTCAGCAGTAATGAAAACATCCCTGTGTTATCAACACTGTTTTCAGCACAAATCCAAAACATAGTCCCATACTAGCTACTATGAAGAGAATTAACTCTATCCCAGCCAAAATCAGTACAATTATTTGAAGAATAATTTTTCAGTAGCTCAGACTGGAAAAGTCCGTCTGGGTCCTTATGGCCTGTCCTCTGCCATTTGCAGACAATCTCATAGCAGTTAAGGTCCTTCTTCTGGCAAGCTGATCGCAGGTGTAGTTCAGTTTGCTAAGGACATATTGAATTGCTTTTGCTTTGTAGTTGTGTATCATCAGTCTTTCTTCATTGATTAAAAAGTTTATTTTCTGCCTTTTCCTTTTGTTGATGTCTGAAGAATCTAAATGAACTTTACATGTATATCTCCAACAATGTAGATAGACATTTAAGATAAAAAGTACCTACACCCACAAGAAAACAGATGCATTAAGGAAGATTTCTTTTTTTTTCTTTCTTTTTCTTTTTGGGGGCACGCTTGGGTATTTTATTAGGAAAATTGCTTTTCATCTCTGCTTTTTCTCAGCTACCATCAGGAGCATGAGGATATGAATTAGACAGAGCAAACTAAGCAATTGCTCCTGCCCTCTATTCATTTATGAAGTACATGCGTGGCTTCAAGGGCCTGGGTTTAAAAAACAAACAAAGCTCTCTTTAGGATTCAAGGTAGTATTTCAGACTTTCTTCTTCCATTCATGGATGCTGGAAACTTTTGTGGTATGTGTGGAGATTCTCATATACCTGTCTGGATCCAGGTTTTAAACTTTATGAAGTGTTTTTTTACTTGTCCTTTACCTTCTCCCCTGTCTTTTTGAAAATAATATGAAATTTCAGATAAATTGGAAGATTTGGCACTGCTGTTGCTGCTTGATAGTTTGTGATGAAAGTAGATGATCACAATGATGGGAGGTTTTAAGCTTCTACGTTGTTAAAGACTGAACAAAATTGTTGTGCTCTGAGTTTTGCTGAGGACTAATTTTTTGTTTCCTGGAAATGTCAAAATGTTTTGCTTCAGGGTAGGATGAATGCCTCAGAATAGCAAAAGGCAGGGCAAGCTTGGGAAATGTTTCTCTTCCTGTAGGGCAGAAGTGGAGCTTTGAATGCTGCAGGTGCAGCAGCTGGGATGCAAACCTGTTTCTGCTTTTATCTCAAGTGTAGGACTACAAGTCTACAGGTCTACAAGCATGGCCCAGCAGCGTGAGTGCAGCTGCTAGGGCCAACTACCTCTCCACCCGCGAAAACACACTCTTGGCCTCACAACATGAATTTGTTGCCATATCATTTTCCTTTTGTTCAAACTGAAATTGCAACCTGAATCCAGGTTCCATACTCATAAATTCTTCCCCCCCCTCAAAATTTTCTGTATGTGAAACCCTTGGATCCAGTCCTTGCACACGCTCAGAGTGAGTATATGGATCTCAGCCATTGATAGTGGTTTTGTTTCTTCAGTCCAGCCACAGCTCAGCTGGTATTACCAGGGCTGTGTGTGGTGGGATAGTTGGTATTTTGCTCTGAGGTAAACAGCTTCTGGCCATGCAATAGGTATATTTCATCAATTTGGGAAGAACGTGATCCTACCCCTCTGTCTTGAGTATAAGCTAATTTCATTTACTCAGATGCTGTTCACTGGCAGTTTAACCAGAGAATTGGGCACATCATCACTGCCAAGTGTGTGGAGATCTGCCCAGGGTCTTTACAGTGTTAAATATCCACTCCCTGATTATGAGCTTGGCTGAACCTTATCTCCAGTGAGGAACACAGCAGCCTGGGGACATAAAACCCAGCTGGGGACCCATGAGAGGGCAGCATGTGATAGCTGGGAGAGGCTGGAACAACGTGTGTTGTATTTATACACCAGACATGCCCCAAAACAACCCTGCTGCCTTGAATTTGGCACTCTTGCCAGTGCAGGAGTTGAATTTGTTAGGTCTTCATGAGCTGAGAGCTCTGCTGGGCAGTTTTCACCTTGCCAGCGCTGGCTGCTTGTGATGGTTTTTGTCAGTGTACATTTGACCCATTACCTGCTGCAAGCTCGTTTCTTTTGCAGCCTGTAGGTAAACTGCAGTACAAAGATCCCTCCTGTCTGGCGATTTGGCTGCAAGCTCACAGCGCTGGCTGGCAGTGGGAAATGGGACTTGGTCCTGTGTTTGAGCTGGAAATTTTTTCACATGGTTTATGGTAGCATTTGTTGCTGGGGAGAGAGCCTGTCAGCCAAACTCAGAAGCCAATGCCGAGTGCTGCAATTTCCATGATTGGTCTCAAAACTTAAGTTGTTGATGATTATTCTTTAAAACACAGTTCATGAAAGAAGACTTTTGTCTGAGTTTCACCTTTCATTTTCAGCATACATACATTTGGCCAAGTAAGCTCAAAGGAATCAGAAATCAGATACCACTACCGCCCAAAGCCTTATCTAAAATATTAAGTTCATGTTTGAATTTCACATTTTTGGGTGGGATTGAGGATTGGTAAAGCTAAGTTTGGCTAGAAGGACAAACATGAGGCACAGCTGTAGTTACTGAGCAAGTTGTGTGTGCACAAATGGGAAAACACTGGACCCAAACTGCTTTTTCATTTTTAGAAACTGCCTGCTGGCCAAGCCCTAGGAGATTTTCCTGTTGCTGGTAGCAGAGGTAAATCTGTTGCCCTTTTCATAGACAGCATCTCGAAGCAACAAACTTAAGAGGAGCAGAGAGTGTGGGGCAAGGGATAGGGAAGCTGAAACACTGATCATAGAATCATAGAATGATTTGAGTTGGAAGGGACCTTAAAGATCATCTAGTTCCAATCCCATAGGCTGACCCATAAACTCTTGGTCAGCTCCTCATCCATCCCCAGGTGGAGCCCCATGCACTCTAGCTGGTCATTGACGTAGAGGGTGACACCCCCTCCTCATCATCCCTGCCTGTCCTTCCTAAACAGCCTGCATCCTTCCATTCCAACACTTGAGTTGTAGCACCCATCCCACCATGCCTCGGTGATGCCAGTCAGATCATAGCCCTCCAGGCGTGCACACACCTTGAACTCTTCTGGTTTATTCCCCATGCTATGTGCATTTGCATAGACACATTTAGGTGGGGCCCCCCTGATGAAGCTGACTTACTGGCTGAAGTGGTTGGAATTCCTTTGTGCTACTGTTCAGGTGCTCTCCTGCTGACCTGTGATCCCTGTCCAGGCTCTGGGCAGCTATTGCTGGCAGTGGCATCAAACTGGTAGGAGTGGGATGGACTGAGGTTCCCCTCCCCCGGCAACTTTAGTTTGAAGGCCTCTTCACCAGCTTGGCAAGCCTATGACTGAAGATGCTCTTCCCCTTTTCTGGCAGAGGGACCCCGTTAGCCTGCAGTAGACCAGGTTTCCCAAAGCAAGTCCCATGGTCTAAGTAGCCGAACCCTTGGCTGTGGCATCAGTCCCATAACCATTTGTTGATTCGCCAGATTCAACTGGTCCTTTCAACCCCCTTCCCTTTTACTGGGAGGATTGATGAAAAATACCAAGGCGAGTTATTTCACAATAACAGAGCCAGCGTGTTCGTATCTAGCCGTGTTGTTACTGGAAGGTGCACAGGCAGTAAGTTTTGCATGTACCACATACCAAATACCAAGACCAACACAAGACTGGAATTCAGTTCCAGCTCATTTACTGGATAGCCAGCTAAAAACTGGAAGACTGGGACATAGTTTTAATTATACTTATTTTGACAGGTTTCCAAAGTTCTGCTGAATCTCTTTTCTTGTACTGAAAAGAGGTTCAGGGAAGAGTGGTTCTCTCCCACAAACTGTTCCAGCATATTAAAACAGCAAAGTTTGGCTTCTCTCCTTAGAAGCCTTTTAAGTCGGAGCGTGACATTGTTCTCATGAGTGCTGTCGTCTGGCCAGCTGGAAGCCTACCATATCCTGTTCTATGCTATTTGCTGAGAGTGACAGAGGAGAACAGCAATGGAGAGGGTAGTTGTCATAGTTATCAGATTAATTCTGTCTTCATTTGCGAGTTTAAACAAGTTAAGTTGAACGCATATTGGAACCTGGATTAATAATGTAATGCATGTGTATCTTACAGCATTTAACCAGTTTCAGGTGCCGTTTTTCTTGCCCATAAAATGCCTCCTTTCTTTTCCTCCAAGCGAATTCCACAGTTGTGTCGAGACTATCAGGAACTTGTAATGCATGTGTACCTTACAGCATTTAACCAGTTTCAGGTGCCGTTTTTCTTGCCCATAAAATGCCTCCTTTCTTTTCCTCCAAGCGAATTCCACAGTTGTGTCGAGACTATCAGGAACTTATTTGTTTGTTTCAGTGCAAAAATTATTATATGGCCTTGAATTCTTATTAGTGCTGGGTATCCAGCCCATCCAAGAAAGGAGGAGTTGGATCTGTTTCTTCTTAGGCAGCATCAACAGATTTGTTTATTAAATTCCAACCTGTTACTCCTGTGGAAATCAGTGGAAAGCTTTCAGGATGGCACAGGTTGTTGCTTGAGTATAACTGGTCCTGCCAAACCTTGATGATATGCAGGAGGGAAGGAAGGAAGGAACCTCACTAGACTGTCAGGGTATATTTAGGTGGTGAACAAACATCCTGCTCCCAATGCATCTGTGCGGCTGGAAGAAGTGACTGCCAGAAAATTGTCCTTAACTGCTTTTTACCCTCTCGAATCTGCTGGTAGAAGTACCCGTGGTGGCATTCCCTGCCCTGCTTTCACTCATGTTGAGCTCGGCTAGTTTAAAGAGGCTGGTTGGTGGGCGTTTGCTGTGTTGGTTCATTTTCCTTGGGGAGGGCAGGGTGTGACCCCCCCCCGAGCAGCTCCACTGGCACGTTTGAAGGAGCGAGTCTGTTGGATGGAGAGGGATGATGTGCAGGATGGTGACCCATGTCCTCACGCCATTGTGGTTATTCCTCGGTTGGAGTTTGCCTCCCCTCAGTCCTCCCCTGCATCCAGGAGGAGTGATGTGCAATGCCGTGGGTAGCTGTGAAAGCTGAACACCCCGGGATGGGGTTTAAGCCCTGCCACGTTTTGAGTGCAGTCCCTGGGGAAGTGGCTCTTTATTGCTGGCTGAGCACGTTTGATGGGGATTTTTGCTAAATAAAAAATGGAGCTGCAGGAGCATTGTGTTTACTGTCACCTTTAGCGCAAGCAACACCTCTAAATTAGATTTACTGTTATTGCATGTGTCAGTTCTGAAAAATCAAATTATTTGGTGTGTTTGTTTTTACAGCTCAAGGATAAATCTCACTTCTAGTATAAGCAGGTGTAATTTCATTGAAGTAAATGTAGTTGTACTTCTGTCTGAATTCTTGGATTTGGCCATAAATCTTTGCTGCCTTTTAAAAGACACTTTCTCAGTTACACTCAGTTCAGAGTCACACTGTGAAAGCTTTGCACTGGTTTTGGAAAATGGGCAGGGGAAGACTCCCTGGGCACTTCAGCTTTCCCCAAAAGATTGCTTCTGTCGCAGCAGATTAATCTTGGAAGTTCACAGGCTAGAAACACGATGCATAGCAGTGAAGATTTATTAAAGGGGGAGGCGAGGGGCCTCTTCTGCCGGTCAGAGCGCGGGGAGCGTGCAAATAGTAAAAGCGATGGAGGGGAGGAAAAGACACACCCCTGATGGAGCAGTGCCTTCCAGGGAGAAGCACCCACTTACTCACAGCTGGAGCCGGCGAACACAAGCGTGCACAGTCCGTGAGGAGACTGGGAGCTGACATGATGTTCTTCAACTCGATACAAAATGAATGAGCTGCTGTTCTCGGGGGTATTTGCCCCCCGTCGTTGAAGTACAAGTACACGGCTGCATCAAGTGTACTTTGCATCATCTTATGCCTAGATACACGCTAACAGAGACGGGGACCGGGCAGAGCGTTGAGTTGGGTGTTTGTGTATGGCGTGCTTGGCATTAAATTCCTGTTTGCTGCAACAAAAAGGTAAGAAACTTAAAAAGTGACAAGAAAAAAACCTCAGCCTCCCACCCAGACAGCAGTCTCACGTTAGGAGTAGCCTTTGTTTTGAGCTGTATTTTCAAAGCTATGGTCCATTAGTCTAAAGCTTCTGTGTGGATGCCTGCAAGGCAAATTACAGCTCCTAGTGTGACAAAGGCAAGTCAGATTTCTTTTCTCCAAGAGCTGACACTTAACAACCTTCAGGAGAGCACTGTAGCAGAAATGCTGGACTGTGCGCTAAGCGGTAAGTATTTGATACTGTTTTCCCTCTCCTTTATCCCTTCAGATGTTGCTCACTTGAGCAGTAAGCTAACTTACATCAGTGGATCCTGATGATTAATATGTTTGGGGGTCTGTGTTCAGCTCAGAATTACGTGTTCCTAAACTGACTGTGGTTACTGGCTGCATGCTGACCAGCCTGAGTCTGTAGAGGATGATCATAATTTGTTTTTACTGGTAATGCTGTGTTAATGGGTAAAAAGATGCTGTAGGTAAGAGTAGCAGAAACCTCATTTATTGAAGAGAAGAAATTCCCTGTGTTTTCCCCCAAACATACAGTGCCTGTATAATTATTTATGTGTAATTCCCAGCTAACTTCTAGCTAGCCAGTCTGGGCTTTCTTCTTTCAGCCCATAATTGACAATGGAGATTGTGCAATTTGAAATCTTTGTAGAGCTCCAAAAGAAGTAAACATGTTTAAACACAGAAGTGTTACACTATATGGAGGGATACATACATGTAAAAATATATTTAGTTGAAGTGAAATGGTTAATGGCTTTTTTGACAGAAGAGGAAACTTCATGATGTAAATGTAATACATTGCCTTAATCCTATCTGTATTCATAAAGAATTTGCAGCAGGAGAAATTTTATTGATTTGTTAATTGATATATAGCTTTGAATCCTCATTAGGCTGGGTGCAGAGGGGAAGGAAGAGAGACAAGCACATTTATCTTTTGCTTTAAACTCAGCAGCTTCACTCTTAAATTAGGTTTCTTGCATGTTATGGAACCTCATTGCTCTCCCTGTTCTGTGCAGTAATTTTTGCTTTCTTACAGGATAACGAACTTTGCTGAGTCTTGATCCTCTATCAGGGAAATATATGAAGTGTTTCATCTCTTAAAACTATGGCTTTAATTATGTTTTTTGTAGCTGTTGCCTTGCAGTTAATGTAACTATAACAACTGGTGAGTGAGGAAGAGGATATTATTTAGCCCTGGAGCATTTCTCAGTAAAAATTGGCTTATTTATTTTAATAAGAAGTTAAAAGAGAGAAAGAGAAAGATAGTTGGGTTTTATTATGTAATACCAGTTAGATTTTTTTTTTTAAAGTACAGATTAGTTTTCCCTTCTACAACAGTGGATGTATATAAATAAATAGCCTTATCTATGAAGATATTTTAAACACTGATCAGTTGGAATACAGATGAGGATCAAACAGTGTGAATTAATATTTTAGATAATTAAGGTGTGTATTGAAGGTCCATGGTGTTTCTTTATTGTTACCGTCTGTTGGGTATCCTGTTGCAGAAGGCTTTCTGGTTCACCTTTAGAGTTTCCTGTGTTTCGTCACATGAAGTAAAACTGTTACTGGGGTCAAAATTCTGATCCAATTGATACTAGTGCTAGTATTGATTCAACTGCTCTGTATAGCTTTAATTTGTGTTAGAGTGCAGACTTTGCTCCAGTGTAGTTTGAGATAGGCTGAGATAACCTTATTCTCTGGGTAAATTAATCCAGGTTAAAAACTGAAATTTAACAATTCTAAATTGGGGATTATTAAGTCAGTAAGAAGCATTCAGTTTCATTTTCTCCTATTAGAAAATAACTGGCATGTCCCTGAATTTGGTTTGGTTCTGCCAAGAAAAACAACATTCTCTTTTTTTTTTTTTTTCCTGTTGTTGTGTTTTGATGCGATATTAAAGCCTTCCCTATACGCTTTAAGAAATTTCCAAATTGGAAATACCCTTACGGCTGAATTTAGTAATTCTTTAAAAAATTAAACCAGAAAATCTTATATCCAACTGATCCATCTAAAATGGTGGTCTAGTGATTTAGGGAAAAGGTGGCTTGCTGTTCAAAGTTCTTTTTGTGCTTCCAGAAAAGTGTTTATTTTCCCTAACAAGCCAAATGTAACATTTCCTTGGGAAAAGGTAATGGTCTGCAGTGGTTTATGAAAGATGCCCCTCGTTTACATCAGGAGAGGAGATGCCTGGGGTGACCATGTGCCTCAGGGACTGTAAGTGTACCCACTCTTCCATCTCAGGTCTTCAGTCACTGTCATTTAGTGTGTGCAGATGAGGGAAACCCTGAAGAAATGGTAAAGTGACCTGAGGTTGCATATTTATGGAGAGGACTTGAAGAATAACAACGAGCCAGCTTGTCTGTAAGATACCAGTATGATTTGTTTATTAAATTCCAACCAGATAGCACCCAAACTATTAGTGGGACTTACTGATTCAGAGCCTCTGGTCTTAACAGTACAATTTAGTCTTTACAAAATGTGGATTCATATAATGTGTCAGGCTGTCTCATATTTTCTTTTTATTTTAAAAACAGAATCTGACTAGCTTATAGTAGTCTTCATAATATATGATTAGCAACAGAAGGCTAGATCAAGCCATCAATTTTTAAGCAGAAATCTTCTTTGCTGCCAGTGGAGAATTGCTTAAAAATTGATGGCACAGTCTGGCCCACAATGAACAGGGGGTTTCTGCAGAAAGCATTAGTTATACTTCTGCTCAATCTCCAGCCTGGTGGTAGCAGGGACCTAGAAACTCAAGGCCGGTCTGCTGGAGTAGTCTGATACTTGTTGGAAGACAAAAGGCTTAAGGACTATTTTTTTTAAAAAAAGGTTAAAAAGCTAACAAGCCCTTAGAAAAATTATAAACCACAGCTATTTTCCTTTCAGTGAAAGTAATGACATACATAAGTGAAGAAATAATCATTCTCTAAGCAACAGAGAGATTTCCGCATGCACAGAAATAAAGGTTGTAACCTTTATTTGTTCACGTTACGTTGTTGAGGTGTAAATACATTTTTACATAAACATTTTGCTGCATTAAGTGCTACTAGACTTTGTAGTTACAAATTAGAAAACCAGAGTAGGGCCTTTTCTGTACCTCAGAGGATATGCTTGGGCAAGTACTTATAACTGTAAATAAAGACGAAGGGCTTGTGCTGTGCATCATTATTTTTAATGAAGGAATATGTGTTTTACTCCACTAAAACTCTACAGTAATTGAAAGCAAAGACATTTCAGTTGGTCATTATCGCTTAGGAGGAGAGATGGTCAGGGTGCTGAGGGTGTAGTCCCACGTGAAAATATTTAAGGACCATGGAGGTTGGAGGGCAGACCTCTGTACTTGTTCAGGGTGTAGGTGACACCTGGCAGCCTTATTTTTTCTGACCTGCTCAAAAAAGATAGCTGGGGAAGTTGCAGTCAGCCAGACTCCAGAGGAAGCTACAGGAATGAAGAGGTGTGAAGTGTTAACCTCTTCACCCTGTTAGCTGAATGCTCAGTCACAGAAATGGTTGGGCTGTAGACTTAAATTAACCCTGCCAGGTACGAGGAAGTAGACTCCAAAGGCTGTCCCAGGCTCATGTGCAGTGCGGTGCCCCACTAAAACATTAGGTGAGCATGGGAGCATGACCTTGATCCTTAAATACCTTATCGGAGACACCGACAAGAACAAAACCTGTTGAGTTTGTTGGTGTGGTTTGCTCTCCATCACATTGTAGTCTTACAGTGGCCCTTGTTGAAGTAGAAGACGCAACAGTAGTAACTGTGGAATATTTGGAGGTCCAGGACATCTGTCCCGGTCACCAGCATGGATGGGCGCATAGGGGACCTGAGCTGCTGGGGCTCTCGGTCATGTCATGTTACCCTTGCCAGCCTCCCTCTGCCCAGTGCTGAGACAGACCCGTAGGCTGGTCATCTGTGTAAGCACAGCATCACCGTGTCCATCTGCACAGCACGTCTGTCCTGTGCATTGAGGCATTTCTCTTACAGAGTCACAGGAAAAAGGTTACCCTGGAAAGGACTGCAGTAGGTCACCTAGACCAGCCTCCTGCCCAAAGCTGGGCAGGGTTCAGGATCACCTCAGGGCTATTTCTGGTTGATATTTTTAAAAACTTCCAAGAACAGAGATTGCAGAGCCTCTTGGAGTATCTCTCTGGGCTTTCTTTCTTGGCAGAGAAACTTGGGTTTGCTCTATGTTTTAAATCCTCCCATGAGCGACTGGGTTAAACAAGCCCACCTTGTCTCCAGGCTAAACCAGCGTGGTTCCTGTGCCTTGGTGGCCCTCGGCTGGACTCGCACCAGTTTGTCACTGTGTACTAGTGGGCCCAAACCTGAATGCAGAAATCCAGATACAGCCTTATGAGTGCCACGTGGAGGGTGTTTTTGGGGGAACAGGGATGTTACCACTGCACCTCTCAGTTTATTCATCTCCCACTGAAACCTCCATTACCCTTCAGCTTGTGGGGTGGGCATTGTATATCAACGACCCGCCTCCAGGATGCAAGTTGCATCAGTCACTGGTGTACAAAACCTGGGGCTGGAAGGAGAGAAATTGTGTTATACTGAAGCACTGTCACATATTGTGCAGACCTGTCCTGCAGGATGGTGCCCCATGAGTTAACCGCTCTCTGCAAACATCTTGCCTCCACTGCGTCCCTGGGCTGTGTACAACCCTCTGCGAGAGGAGTGCGGAGGAGAGGGGGTGATGAGGGAGGCAGGCACCATCAGCAGTACTGTGATGCGCTGTCTCCAAAGGTGCTTACTGGAAAACAACCTGGAAAAAATGGGCCTGGCAGCAGTGGTGGGGAGGAGGAGACTGTCCCCTCGGGGCTCAATCTAGCAGGGGGGCTCCTTTCTCACACCTCTACAGGCTGGAAGGTCGCGGGCTGTTTTCCTCTGAGGTCTTGACCTTTTCCCCTCAGAAATGAATCTGAAACCCTGTCCAGCAGCCCTGACACAATTTTCTAGGTATTGTTTTCCCACGTTCTTGGCAGGCTCTGGTTTGACCCCTTTTAACTCCGTCAGCTTGGAAAAGGATATGTAGAGCACCACCCTGAAGCGCTTGCACAGCTGCTTTTGCAGCATTTCTGGCACTTAGAGCCATCAGCAAAATCTGCCATTCGAACTGAAACTTCCCATATCTGCTTTTTAGCCTTGGGACCAATTTTTTAATATTTATTTATTTAACTTTAAAGGTAAATCATTTAACCATCTTTGAGCTACCAGAATGTGAAGAGAATACAGGCAAATAGTCTTTTGTGTTAAAATAATTCGTAAATTACAAGACGCTTTATGAGGAGATACTGGGTTGATTGGAAAGCTGTAGTTAACTGGTTAGAAGCAGGATGCAGATGCCTTTCATTTGCCTGCATCCCAGGGTGTGGGAGTCCCCCAGCCAGAGCCTGGATTGTTCTTCGCTGCCTGGGGAAGTCCAGCAGCCCAGCCACTGGTATTTTTCTCTCACCTTCCTGAATTTCTTCCTGTGCTGTTTTCTTTGTTTGTGCTGGCAGCTGCAGTGATGATTGTTCTGTACAATTGTATCTTGCATAATGATAGGGTAATTAACAGATCTCCCTTTAAGAGTTTGCACCAGCAGGTCATGTTCTGACTGTAATAGTTGGAATCAACTATTTAGGCTTGAAAAATGAACAATATTTGCAATACTGAGATCTAATTTTAACTTCTTAATTTATAAAATGTTAGCAATAGGCATGGTGAAGTCCTTGCTGATTCTGCAAAGCCTAGTAGAAAGCCCATGTAGCTGAAGTGAAGGAGTAAGTGGGATTTTGGTTGGGAAGATCCACACAGGTCACCACTGGATATCGAAAAGGGGAAGTTCCCAATTCACTGCATGGAAGGAAGTGGAGCAGAGCACCCTGTTTTTTTCTTCTTCTTCTTTATGATGAGGCTGTCTTACCCTTCCATTGTAAAATTTCTGGGAAGGTCCAATACATTTGTAAATATGGGTCTTCTGTCCAACTTTGGCTGCTTTCGTAGAATCATAGAATGGCTCAGGTTGGAAGGAACATCAGAAGACCATCTGATCCAACCTTTCATGGGAAGGGGAGCCTAGATGAGATCATCTAGCACCCTGTCCAGTCACAGCTTGAAAACCTCCTGTGATGGGGACTGTACCATGTCCCTGGAGAGGTTGTTGCAGAGCATTATTGTGCTTCACGAGGAGCCACATGGAGATTACAAGGAGCAATGGGTACAAGTTGCACCAGGAGAGGTTTCATCTTGACATAAGAAAGAAATTAAACCTTTAGCTATGTACATATGCTTCCATGTGTAACTTGCACTCCCGCTGTGTTGGATGGATGCAATAGTTAACCATATACACATTTAGTTAAAACCTGGCTTAGAAAGCCTATGTTTATTCCAGATCTACTCACTAAGCCATTTCTAAGCAACAGATCAATCCCTGTAAGCTTTGCAAGTTTGCTGAAGTGAGATGTCTAATGGGAATTGGATTCCTTCCCTAGACTGTGCTGTCTTTAATCCTGCCTTTATTACTTGAGATGGGATGATTTTTTCAATCCACTACTTTTTTCTCAGAGTCAGTTACCAGCTAGGATGATGTAGGGTCCCGCATTTTTGCACAGTGCATGAACCTTGCTCGGATGCTCACTGGAGATGAGCCCTTCTTAAAAGCGGGGAGTTGAGATGCATGCAGGAGGCAGGGGTGGGAGAGTAGGACTAAGCAGCTCTCTTCTGGAGAATGATTATCCCTGTAGAGACACTATACATTGCATAAAGTGGCCTCCTGTTTTTAAGGAGGGGTGGGCAGAAGCAGGTGGCAACCCACTTCGTTCCCCAGTGCAGCTAACCCTTTGTGGTAACACCACAGGAAACAATGTGCTTTCTTCACATGACAGCTCCAGAAGCGCATGCGTACCTGCGAACTCACACTGCTGGTGTTTCGTGGTGGCGGGCATGACCTAGAAAGCAGCTGGCTGTGGTGGGTTCTGAGGACCTGCAGCGAGCCCTCCCGGGGGCTCAGACAGGGAGCAGGGCAGGCAGAGCAGCTCTGCGGGAAAGGGGAGAAGGGCAGTCCCCAGGTAGGGAAGCTTGTGCCTCTCCTGCCCACCTTTGGGATAGGGTTGTTCGTTAAGTTGTACCAAGAGTTAGCAGTTGATGAAGTGCTTCAGAAATGAAGGCATGTAGCGATTTTATATGTCCTGGCTTCAGCTCAGTGCTCATGTGAGGCTGTTACTCAGGCTGTCACTGCGTCAGCGTGCAACTTTCAGAGGAACCCAAGTGACCTTGGGGCCTGAGCTTTTGGAAAAGGCATTAAAAAAAATGCTTTATGATCTTTCTACTCCTTCAGTTTAAACAACATAAGGTTTTCATAGCCTGAAGAATTATTCTTGTTTGTTTTGTCGGTGTCTGCTTTAAATAGTGTTATTTTGGAAGAAGGAAGGTTTATGCACTTTGTATGTCTATTTATGCTTTCTGCATACTACTTCCCGACTTGTGTGTGGTATTTTAAGTTTGATTACCTCCCGGTGTTGATATGTCTGCGCTGCATCTCTAAATTCAGCTGATGCCTGTTGGCTTCATTGCATGTTTCCAAAAATACAAACTTCAGAGCAACAGGATTCAACTAAAATAAGTGTTGAAAGGAAATAGTGGCAATAAGCTTAGATACACTGTGCTACAAACAAACAGCGAACATTAAATGTATAGCAGTTCTTTCAACTACCCTGTCTCATCATATGCTGGAGCTCTGTCTGCGTGAGTGCTTTCTAACTTGCTCTTTCTGTTTTTCATGCTTCCGTGGATTCAGAGAGAGGTAAATGATTTTCGTTTTTCCATTTTCGTGTTTATCCTTCCAGCATGAACCAAACCATGTTGTATCAGTTTGCTTGTATCAGTGAACAGAAGCTAAACTTCAGTGAGTAAATTCATATCTCTCTGTCAGCTTTTAACAGTATTGTCAAGTTGATATTGCCTGTTGGTTTGTTTTTTTCTGGGTCCCAAACCCTGTAGTACTAGAACAGTTTAAAATCATGTGGTGCAGTGGGTTTTGATATTTGCTTCTGGTGTTTGAGTTTAAAATTTAGATGATGTTGTTCCCTGCAATCTGAAATGCAAGAAAGTTGTGATAAAATACCACCTTTTATTTAAAAAATTAAAAACCTATGATACTAAGAGCAGGGGATTTAAGAGCTAAATTTAGTGAGAGGTGGAAATGTCAATGTTTATTTCCTATTTTTGGTATTTGTTTTGGATCCAGCTGGGTTGGTCGCTGGTCTTTTGAGTTAGGAGAAAAGTTGTCCCCAGTATGTTTGATTTGTTTGGATGTACAAAAGGATTGTTTGGGATTCTATACAATGCTTCCCATTTCATGGGAGCGCAAACAGTAAGGCATTGTAGTCAGGTGCTTTGCAGCACAAGGGCTGCAGCCACTCTAAAGGCTCTTACTGATAGAACTGCATCCCTTAGACGAGATTTGGGGTTTGTTTGCTCTTCTAAATTGCAAGGACTTGAAAGTAGCACTGCAGAAGGAGTGTGGTTTAGAGATGCGGACCGTTCCTCTTGCTTGCTTTGTGGAATATAATGAGAACGGTTTCCAGGCTTGACTGGTTTTTAATCAATTCATTAGGCAGTGTTGGCCTAGGGAAATGTTTGAACTTTCTTGATTATGGCTTTGCAATCTAATGTAGATTTCATGCATGTGGGAAGCAATGATCCTCCCAGACTAACACTGGCAAAAGTGTGCTGCAAGCAGATTCGTGGGTAATGTCTGTGCACGATTGCTGTGTTCTCTGTCTGAATAATAAAGAACAAAGGGGAACTAGTAACCATTGCTTATAAAATAAATCACACTGAAGAGATTAACTGTTCTAGTGTAGACTGCTGTCTTCTTCAGTTAAATTTGTAGTGTAGTGCTTTGAGCATCTCAACTTGACGTATTTCTTTATTAAATCTTTAAATATTCCTTATAAACAAAGGCCCACGTCTTCCAATTAGATCTGGAAGATAGAAGCATTGTCAAAAATAGCTAAATGCTTATTTGTCAAAATCAAATTTACAGGATCTGCTGCAAAGAGGCTGTTCAGAGATTTACAGGCATAATAGCACATTCATTTACTTAAAGGAAGTTCAGCATTCATTGAAAATTCTGGACTAGATATGCTGAAGAGTTAAACCACCACCACTTTGCAATGCTACAAAGGAGAAGCAGCAACTGCAATGGCCTCGACAGCCTACCTCATTTGTGTCCCTTCATGTTGAAAACTGTGCTGCGCAGGATAGCAAGGCAGCCCCTTGCCTGTGCATATCTCATAAATGCTGTGAAGCAATTAAAAAAAAAAAAAAAACCCAAACATGAAAAATTTGTGGCACTAAAGTCAGTGGTCAGTGATTTTTCGTAAGATCTGCCCCTGAATTTCTCTCTTCCTTGAAGTTCACTTACAAAACAAGCTGAGGTCTAACCTGCTGCTTGACTTTTCAACTTGCTGCATCTGGCTAGCAGTTGGTGAGAAGCCGTAAGGCCTGTCTGCCTCCAAGCACCAGCTGAATGTGGCACACCGGTAGCTGGGACCCCCTCGTGCTGCTGGCACGTGGTGCAGCATCCTGCATGCTCCGATGGAGGTGGCCTGTGTCCCTGGGGCCCTCTCCCCGGCACCCTGCCAGTGCTACAAGAGCGCAGAGTCTCCAGGGCAGTCTTGGTAGTGATCACGGCTTAAGTGATAGACTGTCCTCCTTGCCCTGACGGTAGTACTTCAGCCATATGAACATGAGGTGGGGTTGGGAAGGAGGACCAGCATGGAACATAAATCTTAGCTGTACAATCTGTACTGCTGTCACTACATTAACACAGCTCATGGATCTGGAGAGCTTAGATACCAAGTTGTACTTTGACATGACTCCATCTATGTAAATCTGTGGCCCCTTGCAGGGGTGGAATATAGCCCTTGGTAGTAGAAAGGGAAATGATTTTTAACATCTCAGAGTCATATTTCTGGCTGCAGAGGCAGCGGTGGCAAGGCAGACCAGAGTCCTGTCCCCTCCCCACAAGAGGAGGCGGTGGGCAGCATTGAGACATGGGAAGCGCGTCTCGGGGAGCGGCTTCTGCAGCTTCGTGAGGATCAGGCCGCAGGAAGGAAATTGGAGTGAAAGTCGTGCAAATGCTTTCAGGCTTGGAAGTGCTGGGCTCTGAAGGGCTGAGCTGGGTATCGGACATATCAGCTCTGTGAGGGTTTTAACAAATTTTGGAAGCACACAGAACTGTGGTGATGATAAGACATCAAAGAAAAACTGGCAGGCTCTGTGTTTAGGGCTGCCAGATTAAAGCCTCCGAGTATCACACAAAGTAGCCATAGCTCCTCCTTGACAGTTAGCAAGTGACGTTATCAAGGAATGAAGCAAACAGCCTTTCAGCAGGGGATAATTTGCCCTACAAACTTTATGCATGAATTAGAAAAACAGGCTATGCTGTGTCAATGCCAGACTATTTGAGGATAATTCAGTAAATGCAGAACTGATGTTTTGCTGCAGGGAAACCCATTTTCAAGTTGTGTGAGAACTGAACTAAGAAAAGTCTCCCAAAAGTCTCTGCTTGGGGGGGCATCTTAACTACTTGGATCAAAAATTAATGACCAGGGTAATGTAGTGGTGGCCAAGTCTGCCATTCTGGGCTGTAGCTGGGGAGCAGCCAAAGAGGTGCAGGAGCTCTGAGGGGCAGAGCACTTGGAGTGAAGAAAAATTGCAAGGCTTTTGTATGTTTTCAGGATTGCCAGCAAATGTCAGAAACAGGGAAAATTCATTCTCTCCCAGATCTCTTCCAACTCTAATCACTGAGGAGAGAGGAGTATGTATGGTTAAATGCACCGTGACTATCTGGGAGAAATGGAAAGGAGAAGACTCGTGAGAGTAGTTATTTTTCTTCCTCCTCCTGCAGAGTTTGATTCTCAAGTAGTTGGTATAGTCACCTGGAGAGGAGTTGTGGGTTTCCTTTGAAGGGTGTGGAAGAGAAGCAGTGGTTTCACTCAGTGTCTGTCTGGTATCTGGTACGTGAAATGGAAGTTGAAAGGTCCTCAGTAAACCTTCTGCAAACAGATTTTGCAGTTTGTGTGAATCCTGTTTGTTTCATCTAGTTCTGATTTCTTACTTTTGTCTTTTTCTTCCTAACTTCACAAACTCCTTGACATGAGCCTAATAAAAAGACAAGTGAACTGAACAGAGTCCTAGAATTCATTCCATCTCTAAATCAGTCTCCTTTCTCCTATACGAAAGAGGGTCTTTTTAAAAGATTTAAAATGTTAATCCAGAAGATCTGTAATTCATTATACATATTACTGCAGGATTTCTTGCACCTCATCTTCTTTGCCATTTATGATACTAGAATATTTGTGTGTCGTGGAAAAACCCCTTCAGAGCATGGTCTTGTTGGTGTTACATTTATCCGCTTTTCTTCTTGCGTGTCTCCTCTCGCTTGCCTTGTTCTTCTTCTTTGCTCATTTACTCTGCTCCCACGCATGTTCATGTCTCGCTGGTGAATAGCAGCCTCCTGCCAGGTGCCTTCTGGCCCTGGTCAGCTGTTTGCAGGAAAGCAAAGTGAAGCCTGAAGGTTATAGACTCGGGAGATGGCTTCCCCACAGCCCAGAGGCGTGCGCTCTGCGACATCGCAGGAGTCACAGAAGTCTGTACACCAGTACATAGAAACGGACCATCATCTTCTGTAGGCTATTCTGGATGAATTTCAATCAATTTTAAGCCAAGCCCAGAGGATATAATTTTCGGTTTCAAGAATTCTTGTTACAATTTGTAATACATAAATCTGTAAAGCAATTTACGTTTTGCTGCATGTGTATCATTTTAGTATAGTTGTTTTAAATAGCAATTTAATTTTGATTGATAAGGGTAAAAAAATTATTTCAGACTTCAGGGCTAGGGTGTTGGGGTTTCTTAAGAATAAAAAAAGGATTAATGCAGTTCTACACTCCTTTGAAGAAATAAGTTTATAGTGAGGAGGTAATGGAGGATATGCTGCTCTTTCAGGCTGTACTTAATTGGGATGTCTCCTAGGACTTTAGCCTAATAGTGGCAAATGGCTATGACTGCTACTCAAACAGGACAGCGTAAGCATAAATTGCATTTAATGTGATTATATTCATCCAAGGTTGAGCAGCTAAGTAATGCTTAGCCAGGTGTTAAATAGGTATGGCTATCTAAAGTTTAGTCAATTACTACAGACATTTGCCAATTAAAGAGGGTAAAAGAGCAAACCAAAATGAAATTGCGTTCTACTTAGCAACTTACATTGACTTTGTAATTCTCCAAATTGCTTTTTAAATAGTCTCTCTCTAGTGCTGTACTCTTTCAAAAGAAAGACATTTCTACTGAATGTTTAACTCTTCAGCCGAACCAGTCTTACCCACTTGTGCAGCAAAATAATTTTCTTACCTATTTTTCTGGTTTTCTAGCTTTTTGCCAGATTTATATCTAGTTCCTATAACTACAAAGATACTAGTGGATCATGTAGTAGTGTGCAAATGATTTGAAAAAAACCAACCAAACAACCTACTGTGCAGTACCCCTTCTGTATAATCCTGTATCAACAGAGGTGGTGTGCTTGTGTTATAAAGTTTTAAAAATAGACAGCTTTTTTTCTGCAATGAAATACATTATTCTCCCACTAAACACCTTGCTGCTCTCCCCACTGACATGGAAGGGAATTTTACCAAGAGCTGTGGTTCAAATCCCACAGATTTCCTGTGCACACACACCCTATTGAGACAGGGAAGACTCCAGCTGGATGAGATGTGATCTAGTAACCTTATGCTACCTCTGTATCCAGCTATGGGCTTTGTAAAGGCTTTTGACTTTCTTTTTCCCCTTGTTTTCCCAGCAAGGTGTAAAGACAGGGGAATGCTAAGAGAAGGCATTTGCCGTTTTCCATAAATTTCTATTGCAAACATGTTACTCAGCACTTCTTCATTATCAAAGGGGCCTGTTGCAGATAAATCTCACTTAAATGTTAATAAGCTTCAAGTGAGCTGCAGTCGAATGAAGGTTTGCAGATGAAGCAACCCAGAAGGGATTGGAAGTGAAAGAAGAATCAGACAGCAGTCTTCTGGCTTATTTGGTATTCAAGGCTTTGGACAAACAAGAAGCTGTTGTCTTCTGGTCCTATGTAGGGAAACACAAAACTTTTCCCAAGTTCTACTTTGTTTTGATGCTGCAGGGAGCAGATACTCTGGAATCCCCAAAGCGATACTTTTCTTCTCCAGAAGGGAGTGTGGAGCTCGGCTTTCGTGATGCCTAGAAATGCCCAAAGTAAGGCTGCAAGGCTCTTGCTGGTGTTAGAGGAGCTGACTGCCACCAGCCTGTACCATCATCTCCAGGTCCTGGCTACTGGGCTGCTGTATAGGACTGCTCACACAAGCGCATGGGCATCTAGGTGACTTCATGAATTAATGAAAACAGCAGTATGTTTGTGCACTGTCAGAAGGGAGAAGGACCATTTGTGTGCTAATTTTGATTGATGATTTGAAAACAGGTGGTGCTGGCAGGGTTGTGTGTGGTGCAGTACCACAGGTTTTGAAGAACTCAGATTTCCTTCTCTGTCTCAGCAGATTTACGGATACAAGCCCTGATCATCTAAAGGTTTATGCATATTCACAATCCGTGCATGTAATTAGGCAATTTACTTTCTTCAAGCTGTTCAGGTACTTAAAGTGAAACACTGGTGTGTGAGTCTGAAATGCCACCGCAAGGGTTTTATTAGCTCTCAGTAGTTGAAACTGATGTACTAGCTGGGGTTTCATTTTCTCCTGTAATTGTGCTATACCACCTTGTTTATGAATATATACTGTTACTAGCAGAAATATTTACAGAAGCTGCAGGACCAAGTGCCGGAAGGGCTCGACCGAAGCGTTATGTGCACCACTCCAGTACTGAGGCAGCGCTTACTGAGCTGAGGCATGGGCCAGGTGACCCCGGCAGCACCCTCCTGGCACCCACAAACACCCCCACGGGTGGGAAGTGGCGTTTTTGGCACTTCTTCAAGGTGACTCAGCACGAGTGGAATTTGACAGGACAAAGACTAGACATTTCTCGCAGCCTCAGGGGCTTTCCAGGCCACGCACAGGAGGCTTGCTGCAAACAGTAGAGGCATCAATGTTTCTTCAAGAAGAACACCCAGTATCAATACCAGCTGGGGGATGAAGAAATAGAGAGCAGCCCTGCAGAGAAGGACTTGGGGGTACTGGTGGATAAAAAGCTGGAGAAGAGCCAGCGCTCATAAAAGCTGGACATGTGCGCTCACAGCTCAGAAAGCCAACTGTATCCTGGGCTGCATCAAGAGAAGTGTGGCCAGCAGGTCGAGGGAGGTGATTCTGGCCCTCTACTCCACTCTGGTGAGACCCCACCTGGAGTACTGTGTTCCACTCTGGAGACCTCCATATAAGAAAGACATGGACCTGTTGGAGCGGGTCCAGAGGAGGGCCGCAAAAATGATCAGAGGGATAGAACACCTCTCCTATGAGGAAAGGCTGAGAGAGTTGGGGTTGTTCAGCCTGTCCAAGAGAAGGCTCCAGGGAGACCTTCTGGTGGCCTTTCAATACTTAAAGGGGACTTATAAGGAAGATGGGGACAGACTTTTTAGTAGGGCCTGTTGCAATAAAACAAAGGGTAATGGTTTTAAAATAAAGGAGGGTAGATTCAGGCTAGATATAAGGAGGAAATTTTTTATGATGAAAGTGGTGAAACACTGGAACAGGCTGCCCGGAGAGGTGGTAGATGCCCCATCCCTGGAAACATTCAAGGTCAGGTTGGATGGGGCTCTGAGCAACCTGATCTAGTTGAAGATGTCTCTGCTTATTGCAGGGGGGGTGGAGTGGATGACCTTTAAAGGTCCCTTCCAACCTGAACCATTTAAAAAAAAGAAAAAAAAGGCCTGCAGGAGTCCGTGGAGGAGAGTGTTAGTGGCCTATATGTAGGGTTGCTACGAGCTCCGTCAGAAAATCAACACATTGCATTTTGACAAAAAATTAACATCTTTGTGGGCAGCATCTGCCCTTTGGCAAGTGCAGAGCAGGTCTGTCTCACCAGGACTGTTGTTATCCTCCTCTGGCAGGGACAACAGGGCTGCAGGCACTCCTGTGGCAGCACTGAAGTGGCAGGTGAGCCCCCTTGTCACCTGGAGCATCCCACTACAGATACCGCATCCATAACACTCATCAGACCCCTTCTCCCTGCTCTTACCACAGGTCTTACCATTCAGAGAGTTTACTGAGCCAGGCTCTGGGTGATGCCTCGTTCATTTGGCTGTCATTAGCCTTCCAGGAACAGAGAAATGTTCTTACTGAAAAGCGCACAAGCTTGTTAATGTTAGTGCTGCCCTCCACATTGATCTCCTTTGATCAGAAAAGTAAATTTATGCTTGAGAGAAATGAGCTCAGTAGGCTGCCCCCACACCTCTCTGCCTTTAGAATGCTGTTGAAGATACTCTCATCTAAAGTGTTTCCCAGTTACAGGGCATAATTATGAGTTGTGTTCTTTTATGACCAAAATCTTTGATCCTGACAGAATTCAGTCTTTAGTTTAACACAGCTTTAATTGTTTGGCTCATTTTTATCTCTGCAGTCCTTTGAGTTCTATCTCCACTGGGAGATTATATGCTGACTAAATACATATAGTATTATCTTACAGATTCCCTTAAGGCTGAAAGTCCTTGCAGTTGAGCTTGGGTCTTGGATAAACTCTGTGCAGCGTGAGATTTAATGTGGCCTCTGGCATTGTCCATGCATCATGGACTTGGCAGCGCAGTGGAGATGCCCTGCCTGATGTGGTCTCCTACAGCAAAGCACAGTAGTTTATTAGGGCAGTTGTGGTGGGCCAGGGCATTGCCAGAGCTACTGATCAAAGGTTGGACCACAATTTCTTGGGCTGTTACAAATGGGTTTTGCTGGCAATGTGTTATGTCCTCCAAGCCCCGATGACTTGCTTTGGTGGCTTTGTCCCATCTTAGTTTTTATTAACAATAAAAGAAGGTTGTAACAGCTGTATGGCTGACAGAAGGGGTGAGTTATCTTCTGGTTTTGTGCAACTCCTTGAAGGTGGTGGCCTTACAATTAGAAATCCTGGTATTGTACAGTGCTCCTGCGGCTCTGCAGATTTGTGTTTATTCAATCAGGCTTCTGCGCAGTGCAAGCACCTTGGCAAAACAACACAGGATGCTCTTCCTAGGATCATCTTGTAAAGGAATGCATAAATCACTTGTTTGCAAGTCCTCGAAGGAATAGCATTGATTTGAGGTAAATGTTTGTAAATGGTAATAAATAGCCATGTAATGGTCACATAGATGGCTTTCAATGTTATTTTAAGTTAATGTGAACACAGGTTTCAGCTGTTATGTCTGCTCTCCGAAAGAGTAGACCTTGATCTAATAGTAAGGTGTACGCAGCAGTCTGCTTGTTTAAGTGTCTTTGCTACCCTGCAGTGATGGTCACTGCTGGCAAGTTTTTCTTGCATGTAAAGGAGGGCAAATCTTAATGAAGTTAAGATAGCAAATCTGTGTCTGTTAAGTGAACAGTGTTTTCACATTGCAGTTAAATATTTGTAAGGGAAGGTATTTGGATTCAGAAATGTGAAGCCTGAAACTTAGGGAATTCAAAAGATGGCAGCTAAAGCCAAACACATAGAAAACAAAAATCCCAAATGCTTAGGATGTCTGTCACTTGCAGCTCTTGAACCAGGCAAGGTCTCTTCAGAGCTTAGGATATTATTGTATATAGGACTTTTGTGAGACTGAGCATTTCCAAATACCTGCTCTGCAGATCTTTCAGGAGCATCAGTAATGTTGAAAGCTTACTTCAAAAGGCAAAAATCTTAAAGAATTTTTCTGTGGTGCTTGGTTTAAGTTTTTTCCCCATAGCTGCTAATTTTAATAGGCCATAGCTGAGCCATACCCCCTTATCTTAGTCTTATTACTAGAGTCCAGCTAGGAGTCTTCAGTTTGCTTTTGAGTCATTAAGCTAGGAGGAAACCATTCTAAAGCAAGGCTTGTCACATGTACAGATGAGCCAAAAAGCATCAGTTTTTTTCCAGGAACAAGATTCCAGCTGGAACTCAGCATTTCCGTGAACTTGCAGTGCAGCAAAAGGGAGCAACATACCAAAAGGCTCTTCTAGATTGTGGCCAAGGTGCTTGGGGGTCTGGCTGGAGCTAGGAAACCTCAGGGCATCTTCTGTAATAGACAGCACCTTCCTGGATTATTGCTTTGTGATTTTTCCTGCAAGTCACAAGCAATTGGGTGAAACACTGTCCCTCCACAGGGTGACTGCATCGCACGTGCTGGCAGGGCAGTGCTGCAGCCGGAGACAGCTGATGCAGCCCGTGGGCTGCGTTCCCCATGCAGGAATGTTTCAGGTGGCAACGTGCTCCACATGCTGTCCCACTGCCTCCTGTCTCTGCTGTGCCCTATCGCGTGCCATCGCATGTTGGGATGCAGTGAGATGGGGAGGTGCCTCCAGTTTCACTGTGTTTCTGCACGGTTCTGTCATGTGGAATTGTTTCCAAATCTCAGCTCCTGATAGTTTGGGTTGTTTTTTTTGGGGGGGCGGGGGGGTGGGTTAAGTATTATTCATCAAGCTTCAGGCTGCAAAGCGGTTAAACAGAGAAATGACCTGTGCCTGTTGCTGAGCAGCCCAGGCTGTGAGCAACTGCCCCTTTCACTGCAATGGCTCGTTAATGACAAAATCTAGTGCTGCTGAATTAGATAAAGTAAGGTACATAACTGCAGGACAATGTTGATACCTCGTACAGAGCTGGAAGTCCAGTTATCTATCTGCCACAGTCTCTGGTTCTCCCTGGATAACTTCAGTACAAAATTCGTCAATTCACTGGGCATCTACAATGAATAAAGAAAC
The DNA here is from genome assembly GCA_013401275.1 of Pandion haliaetus. Taxonomy (NCBI): domain Eukaryota; kingdom Metazoa; phylum Chordata; class Aves; order Accipitriformes; family Pandionidae; genus Pandion; species Pandion haliaetus. The sequence goes on along the minus strand of VYZV01037625.1, from coordinate 19,265 downwards.
TGGCAATCCATGCTACGTTAAACCCTGCTTGGGATATTTACAGACTTTAGTATAAACTGAAGTATTCCTGTATATAAAACATCATTTAGGAATATCCCTTCTACCTCTTCACCAGTTAGAATCTTGCTGGTAATGATATACATACAAAGAGGAAAGACACTGAAAAGAGACTTCAGGCATAAGAGCCTTTTGGGAGCTCCAGCTTCGCTTGTCTGGTCAAATTCTAGTTAGCAACTCAGCATAGCTCTTCTAGGGATGCAAAGTCCAAAAGAAATGTGGAGATAGCAGTAGGGTCGCAAAATAGGACTGGGCTATGGTTGCTCGGAGGATGTGAAAAAGCAGAGGTGCAAGACCAGGGAGCAGAGCGTCTGGTATAGCAAGGATGGCAACCAGGCAAAGCCAGGCTTCTTTCCAACTTTTTCAGAAGATCTCCAACTCTTAAACAGCCTGAGAACAAATAAGCGTAATCCTGGCACTTCCGTCACCCATGCTAGAAAGCTATACTATGCTGCAGTGACTGGCCAGTGCAGTGCAAAAATCTCTTTTTTAGGGCAGCTTTATTTAACTTTTTAAAAAATAAGGTCAGAAATTTAGGCCAATTAGTGTAAGCAAAGCTCAGCAGGTTCACATCTCCCTTATGCAACCAGATCTCTAATTACCATCTGCATATTTTAAACACTTTATACAGTCCTTTGAAATACGATTTTTTTCTAACTAGAATCTTGTATGCTGTTTCTCAGATTTTTTTAGCATTTAAGAGCTGCATGCGTTTTCTGTCTTAATTTGTAATTCTCTCCCCACTTCATCTTCAATAAAATGTTTGAGTAAATTTTCCCATGTATTTACAATTGCAGCTGGAATTATGGGTTGTAAGTTCAGTAAGGTGCCAGGGTTAGGAAACTGTAATGAGCTCTTTAATTATATGAATTAAGCACCAAACTTTAGATACGTGTTTCGTGGGTATGCAGTTTATTACATTTGTACATCTGCTTTGTCTAAGGCACGTGTTTTATTCCTTGACAGCCAAGACATATACCTGTTAAATTGAAGTAGGACTTGCTGGTTTGGAGATGCGACTGATTCTAATGCCTTAATTCATTTTGCTTGTTTCTAATGTGTCAATTTATTTTGTTTACACAGAGACTTTGCTTATGTGGCCAGAGACAAAGACACAAGAATTCTGAAATGTCATGTGTTTCGATGTGACACACCCGCAAAAGCCATCGCCACAAGTTTACACGAAATCTGCTCAAAGGCAAGTGGATTAAAAGTCAGCTGCATTCATCTGTTTAGAGGTCCTTGAGCCTAATATATACAATCAGCAATTGTACACAGTGCTAGTTCAGTTTGTATCACTGGCAACAAGAAATGATGTAGAGAATTTGGAAAGGAAAGGGTGCGAATAGATGGGAGTAATGGGAGGGTGAGCATTCAGATTGGGGAGGATGATACTGCTTTTGATTTTACAAGGGTGTATAGAGACTGAAGGTTTTCTTGAATAATAAAGAAGCAGCGGGTTCAAAATGGAAAAGAACACACAGCTTCACTTAATAATAGATGGTGATGTTAAACTCCATAAATAAATCAGACTTTGTTTGAATGGTATTATTCAATGGTATTATCCTGCAGGACAGACAGGAAAATAGTTGCTAACATTACTCTGCCAACTTAAAAAAAAAAACAGGGAGAAGAGGGGGTTTAAGCTACCCTAGTTAAAAATACTAAAGGATCTCATTCCTGCTTGTGGTAGTGTTGTCCGTAATACTGGAGAGGACTGTTCATTTCAGTCATTTTACCTTACAGAGTTGCCACCATTCCCTGGTTATTAATTTTGGTTTTGTTGCATGATCGGTTCATGAGTGTCCTCTCTACAGTCATTTCACGCAGCAGTATCAAGGCAGCACATCCTTTAGAGCAGGCAAATCTGATTGAAATGCTATATAGAGAGGCAGTTAAACCAATCTACTTGAAACTCTTTTTTATTCTTTTATTGAGTTGTGGTGGATTTGAGGCTACATCTCCCTTTTAAAAAATATTATGCTGCTCATTTTGGTTTGCCTTAAAACATGTCAGTTTGCACCACGGGAAAAGTGGGCTGTGGGGATGAATAACCTTATCCGTTATCCCTGTGTAACTTGTCCCTCCTCGTGAGTCACAGCTCTTGTCTAGAAAAGCTAGTTAGGAAGCCTTCAGGTTTTAAAATTCTGCTGATTTACTGCATGCCTGTCCATTTGCTTTTTACATTTTGTCTTCACATTAGCGAATGGAATCAGTGATGTCAAATTCCCCTCTGTAGCCAGTTGTATAGTCTAAAAGTTTTCCAGTTTTGCAACACTGCAGACGTGGCTACTGATCTTGTGATGTTTCATGCAAACAACGTGAGCATTTACACAGTGTGCATTCCTGTAACCTTCTGGGCAGCAGAGTTTTGCCTGAGGCAGAAGCAGAAGGTAGCCCAGCAGCTGTGCAAAGCCTGGCAGGTCTGTCCAGGCTTGGGTGCCTGAGGAGATGCAGGTGGCAGGGCTCCGGGAGCTTCTCAGGTTGGCCAGGGAGCTGCAGGCTGTGCTTGGTGAAGTTTAACACTGGGGACTGCAGCAGTGGCTGACTGGAGAAGCCTAGACCTATTATGTCCCTCTTTCTCCTCCAGCTCTCAATTCTCACAGATGTTTCCAGAAAGTCTAGCAGGGGAAAACATGCTACATAGGTCCTACCAGAGCTGCTTTTATCCAGTAAGGTCAACATCAAGTAAATGCCCTGGTAGCTATACACAAGGGTATGGGAAAGGGAGTAGAGCTATCACATGCGTGACTGTAACATGAAACTCCTGGCATGAATTTTGATAAGAGAACAACTAAGCATTTAAAACCATAGCTAATAGTAACACAGAATAAAACAGGATAGTGTTGTTAAGTAGAGCAAGTTCCTTTGTAATTCAGCAGTAGATGTAATCCTGATGGAGGGAAGCACTTGGCATGTGCTAACTGACACACTGGACGTCTTTGCTGAGTCAGGGCTTCTTCCTAAGCTAGTGTGTATCGGTTTTCATCTGCAGGAGGGAATATTATCATGTGTCACTGTAACAGAAATCACTTTCAAAATATAAAACCTAAAAAAANAGGGGGGGGGGGGAAGGAATTAGCTAGAAGCATCTTCAGACCAAGTGTCATCTGCAGTAGCACCAGTTATCTTTTTATAGCTTAATTATAATTAACAATTAAAGCATAAAGAAGCAGATAGCAATGCTTCATATATGAGCAAGTGGTTATTTTGAAGTGGTTTGTTTGGGGTTTTTTTCCCCTCTTTTGCTAGTACTACACATTTTGGGGGAGGAACAGGTTGTATTTTGCATGGGATTTTTAATTCCAGAAGAAACATAAAAATGGAGGAAAAAATTATACACAGCAGAAGATAGATCAGAGAGGAACATGAATAATGAACACTCTTCTCTGTGTGTTAAATATTTATCTTTCTTGCTATATTACTCCTCACTGCAATTTTGCTGTTGATAAAAATGGCTAGAGTTTTTTTTCCTCCTCCATCTACCTTTCATCTAGGCTTGGACACCACTTAAGTTCTTTATGTAGTTAAGGAATGATGAATAAACTGGAGGAAGATTAAAGTTGTTATTTAAAAAGAATAACCTGTTTAGTCATGTAGCTTCTGACTTATTTCAGAAACTAGGCTTGTAATAGGAGTAAATTTGCACTTGTAGTTGGTACTGTACTGTATTTTCAAAAAAAATGCTGTATTATCACTGTTGTCCTCAGATTATGGCTGAACGGAAGAATGCTAAAGCTATGGCTTGCAGCTCATTGCAAGAGAGGACGAATGTCACCCTTGATGTTCCTCTGCAAGGTACTGTGTGTTACAGCTAGTATCCTTGGGATGGTCCTATTTTAGGTATGTTTTGTTTCTGATCCTGCTTTTAACCCAAATGGAGCATGTTAGGTGGAGAGGTCAGGAGTGTAATCTTGTCTTTTAAATACTGTATCTGACTGTAACCTGTTACTGTATTACATTAAACATTTTTATTGGTTATGTTGACAGTAATGCAGTCCTGCTCAGTTATGTCAACTTGTGTATTTCCTCTTTTATTTTGAAATACAAATGTTGCAAACACAGTTCTACTTATTTGTGGCTACTTGCAAGTACTGTCCTTTTCAAATCAAAATACCTCCTGACTTGAGACTGCACAAATTGGCCAAATCTTCCTTAAAAACGGAATATATTCCAGTTAATCACTTGGATTCAGAGAAGCTGTAGGAGGACTCCTCCTAGGTTTCAGCATCTATTTTATCAACTTCCAAGGCAAAGGGTGCAAGTGGGTTGTCACCCAACTTAAGGGTCTTTTGCACACTCTGCTGCATGCTGGAAGAAAGTTGCCTTTGCATGCCTTTATTAGTCATAGCCCGATAGTTGCTATTTTGGAAGTATTCCAGGAGAACAAACATACTTTGTGTTAGTTTTACAGGAAATGATATGCTTGTAGATCCACTAGTTTATACTGAATATCTTACTCCTAATCCATACGTCAACTTGTGTAATTGTCTGCTCAGACAGTAGTATTGATTACTTGTAGACTGTGTTTAATGTACTAACAAGGATGGTACTAAAAACAGATTCTAGATTTTACATAGTTATGCAGTGAAACTTAGGTCTGTATGTCTCAGAGACACATTCATCTATATTTTCATGTTCTTAATATGCCAGCAATATAACATGACCTTATTCTTAGTGTAGATCAAGAATTAGATGATGCAAAGTTATCCCTAATTCCTTTAGAAATTACTGAGCACTGTTCTTGTCAGAAGGAGTAAAACTTTTTTTAAATTCTTTTCTTCTTTTCTTTTTATTTCTTTTCTTCTTAAGTTTTAAAACTTTCTTTACTATACCTTCAGAGTACAATTACTGGGTAAACTGGTTTATGTTACTGATGAAATAAAAGTGGTTTTCCCTGCTGTGAATGCTCATTAACAGAAACTGATTTTTCTTCCCATGCAGTAGATTTCCCAACACCAAAGACAGAACTGGTACAGAAGTTTCACGTCCAGTACCTCGGCATGCTACCTGTAGCTAAACCTGTGGGTATGTAACACTTAAGTGACTTCCAAAGTACCTTGCATAAACTCTAAACGCTGGACTCTGGCTAACCAAGTGTAAATGCATGATTTTTGAAGGGTAGCAACTCTTGTACTTCAGTCATACGGGTCAGGTATGAAGACATCTAATATTCAGGGCCTCATTTGAACATGTATTTTGCTACCAGAGTATTTGAGGAGCTGCCAAGAAGGCGGAGTTTCTTTCTACTGCTTTCTCCGAATATGATCTCTGCTACTGATGACAAAGGCACTAGAGAATTGAAATGGTGCAGCAGCTAAACAAGATGTAATCCTTTTTTTTCTAAGCTGCAGGCACCTGTTTTGTTTTTGCAGATGAAGAAAACCGACTTCACAACCCTTCCTTCCGTCATCAAATTAGTTTTAATGAGTCCAAAAGAATCTGTTTTCTGTACTACTGTGTGAAAATAAAAATTTTGTTATTGTTTACTTATGTATATATTTTTCATTATTGCATTTTCTTCTCTTCTAGGAATGGATACTCTGAACAGTGCCATTGAAAGTCTAATGGCTTCCTCTAGCAAAGAAGACTGGATGCCAGTTACTATGAATGTTGCTGATGCTACTGTCACAGTCATCAATGAAACAGTAAGGCAGACTGTCTTGTTTAAAACACATTTAATGTAATACAAGTGTTGAAAACCAGGAATACAGAAACACTAGTAGAAAGAGTTAATTTACACTAGAATTCATTTGCTTATTTTGCATTTTATTTCTTTCCAGAATCTGCAGAGGCTCTTACTGCTTGTATCAGCTTCAGCTTTATTTACCATTCCAAGCACGTTCTCAGAAATAAATTATTATAAGTATTCATTAGATACTTAAAACAAATGCGGTATTATCCTTTCTAGGAATTTTGAGCCTAAAATGTTGTAGGTTAAGACCTAAGTAGCAATCCTAAATTCTAAACTGTATTTACCTTATTCTTGGTACGGAAGCCAAAAGTAGTATTAAAATCTGTGTTGCACATCACTGTCCTTTTGTAGAGCATTTTCCATAGAGATTAACACAACGACACTTTCAAAGAATGTCTTTTATATATGTCTGTTGATGAAGTACTAAACCAACATCTCTGTAACGTACCAGTGATAGGGGAGCATGTCTTGGAGTCATGGTAGCCATGTTGTTTTGTTTCTTCACAAAACAAGCAGTTTTTAAAATGCACAACATGCGCAGTGCTCACGCTCAAAGCCTTGGTCTTCTGTTGACAGCCTAGAAGGGGAGATCCAGCCCAGGCCTGAGCAAGCTGGGTATATGCACATAGATAAAAAGGAATTCCACAACACTGCATCAATGTCCTCCCCATTTGATCAACTTTTCAACAATTGAAAGTAAAGTTCCACAGAATATCCAATAGTAACGATCAGTCATTTGATTCATAACCAGAATGAAGAGGAGATTATGGTGGAATGTCGTGTGCGGTTCCTGTCCTTCATGGGAGTAGGCAAGGACGTTCACACATTTGCCTTCATTATGGATACAGGAAACCAGCATTTTGAGTGCCATGTTTTTTGGTGTGAACCAAATGCGGGCAACGTATCAGAAGCTGTTCAGGCTGCTTGTATGGTAAGTGACCTTCTTCAAAGGCACCTAAAAGCACTTAGATTTTTCACTGCTTCCATAAATAATCGTCCTTCCAAATTTGCAATTATATTAGTTTCAAGACAGAAAAAGAAAGAACAGATAAAAATAGGAATTGGGATTCCTACATATATTTATTTTTAATTGGTATTTAATCAAATAAAACCCAAACATTTTAAAGTTTGAAATGTCAATTTAGTGAACAGTGCCCCTTTAATCATCTTCCCTCCTGACCTCTGCAAGATCCGTGTAAGTCAGAAATCTTTTCTTCCACTACCCAAGTTACCTAATGCTGGAAGAACGTTTTGCTCAGAGTTGTGTTATACAATCCAGTGACAACGTAGTGAAAATAATCCTTGTTCGAGAACAGCTGAACCCAGAAAACTTATTTTTCAGTTTTCAAAGGGCTGTTCGTATGATTTAGTATCCGTCGTGTGCTAATGAACAGTTTCTGCCCACAGACGGACAGACCAGTGTCCCACTAACTTCAGCTGGGCTGTTTGTCATGGCCAAAATGGGAGGTTTGCCTATACTTAATGAGAAAGTACTAAAAGCGTATTTAAAATGCTCTGTGAAAGTGTTGGATACAGTAAGGATTGCAGAATGCTTTTGCTTTGTTGCAGTTACGGTATCAGAAGTGCTTAGTAGCCAGACCTCCTCCACAGAAAGTTCGACCGCCCCCACCTCCTGCAGACTCGGTGACTAGGAGAGTTACAACTAATGTGAAAAGAGGAGTGTTGTCGCTCATTGACACTTTGAAACAGAAACGCCCAGTCACTGAGATGCCATAGCTGCATAAGAGAGAAGATTCTCCTAACATGTAACTGAAGATAACAGTAGCTACACTAAGGAAAATGAACTGACGATGTCTGGCCTTCCATTTCAAATTGCTGATGCTTTGTCTTCAGAGAATTTACCCTTATCGAAACAATGTTAGACAAGCATGTTCTCTCATTCTTGCCACCATCGTGTGATACGAAAAGAAGCATGAATAATTTTTTTGCTGTCAGTGAGTTACACCGTGAGCAATGGAAGGTCTGTTTGATTGTAAATACATGAACATCACAGAAAAAAAGAATATGGCCACGTCCCTCCCAGTGAACTCATGCTAAAGTCCTTGGAGTGAATGATGCCCGAGTTGATAGTTTCACCGTCTTGAGCTGGATTTGTCACAAACCAATCTTAAATCCTACAGCACTTTGCTCTGTTTTCAACACTTATTAGCTACCGTTGAATTACTGTAGATTAAATACCAGTTTTATTTTTTACAGAACTACACCTGTTAGTTTTAAATTGTTTGTCAGCATTGGTCTAGCAACCACTTCAACATCTCCCTGACATGCCTTTGCATCATGGTGCATTATTTCATCTCCTGGTTATACATTAAGGTCTTAGAGAAGAATCGTGTTTAATAGCAAACCAATGCTGAGAAATCCAGAAGTGTTTTCAGTAATTGAGTTGCAGGGTGATCCACTGAAGCTTTTCAGCTTTAAACATACAAATGCAACTGTTGGCTGGTAAATTTTTTCTCCTAAATCTGTCATTAATTCATAAAAAATACCATTTGTTTCACACAGGGCTCAAACCAATCAGGAATAAGAAAGAACAAGTCAGTAATTTTATTGTCTCACAACTCTTACAAAGGCTAAAATATTCCACACCTTTTCCGTACAAGTGTTTGATGAAATGTTCAATTCAGCATCTGGTTGCACAATTCCGCCTTCCCCTCAAGGTTTGTTGCTGAATACTTAACATGCCACAAAAAGAACAATCATGTTTCTTGTTATTTACAGAATTCCGTGAAATTTCTTTTAATTTTAATGCTCTTGTGACAAACTAAGAGAGTTGTTTTCTAACAGAATAGTGCTTCAGGTGGGACAACTTGATTTCAATGCTTTTGCTCCAAAGGCTTCATCTAATTGGTATGATTTACACACTACTGCAGACCCTGACAAAGTCAGCCCAGTGTTGCCCCGTAAAATTGTACCTCAGGCTAATTTTCAAATGCAGTTTATGCATCTCGAGTCTCTCCCTTTGCCATCTTCTGTGTAGACCTGCAGATTCATACAAATTTTGGAAATGGAACATTAAAGGTATTTTTAACTAGCGTTACAAATGTTTTGCCTCCGTTTATAGGTATGTTCCAAACTGTAACTGTCTCCCAAGTCTGCAAATCTGGTCGTACTGTGATTTTAAAAGAACATTGGCAAGGTTGTTATTACAAGAACTCTTTTTTATTTTACTATGCAAGAGACTGTTATAAACAAACTATTTTCTTTTTATTTCCTTGTTTAAAGAAATTAACGGCAACACCTGGGCAAAGCAGCTTAGGAACACAAGGGGAAAAGAATGATGATTCAAGAAATTTCTGCATTGAAAAACGCAGAAAGATCATTAAACTAAACTCGGCGTGATGTATGAGCAAGTGTCAGGTGAAGGCCAGCTATGCAACTACTGTAGTTAAATTTAGCTCTCTAGAATACCCTCCGAAGAGCTGATCCTCCACCCCTCTCAGAACTCTTTATGACCACGATTCTGCACTGGAGCAATTGTTTCCCCTCCCAAGCCTCGCCTTCCTGTCAACTCCTTTGCACCAGCTCTATTGCTTGTACAGCGGGAGGAGAAGTTGCGTACGCCAAGTAGGCAGGGAGAACACGTGGCCGGAGATGAGTGGATGCAAACCAACCCACCCCTTTTAGCAGTACCAGTGGTTTAAACCAACCATGAAGCCAGGTTGCAAAGCGTGGAGATGGCAGTTTGCGTACATGCTTGTTTAGTTTCTAGTATTGATCCCAGCGACGTCTGCTAGGAGCAGTGTAAAAACTCACTTCCTATCATGACTGCTACCAAAAGGTGGTGGCTAACGATGTACCTTTAGGTAGGATCATGAAGTTAAGAGGTAAAAGTTTCCTTATTCGTCATTGTGCTAGTGATTCAAACTTTGCCTTTATTTTATTTTAAATTACAGAAAATGCTTTGACAGTCAGTGTCTTTTTAAAGTTCCAGCTGGAAACGCCAGGATTTGGGATTGGCAACAGTTCTACAACAGTGAATTTTAAGTGGTATAATTAAATTTTGTAGTTGCATCTGCACAGTGCTGACTCTTCCCAAGAGAGAGCTGGACTCTCTTTATACCAACACTTAGCAAACAGCAATACAGGTTCTTCCACATCGGTGTTGTCAAGGCTACAAACATCTAGTTAGCTTTCACTACCGAAGTGTGCAATTGCAGGAAGGGCTGAGGAGAAGATAGAAAGGTATTTGAAAAGCTGTAGGTCACCTGCCAATAGATGTTTTAAGAGTTTTGTGTCTGTTAACTAAACAGTGTTGATTTTGCAAATCTTTAAGTAGTGTGCTTAATGGCCTGACCATATGTGGCCTTTTTGCTTCAGTAGAGCTCCGTATTCTCCAAAAGATTAAATGTACACCCAGGTGTTTGCAGAATCAGAGCCTAATATTGCAAAGCCCGTTATCTTTTTTTTAAACAATATATTAAGACACTCTTTTTACCATGGCCAAAAAAGTATGTATGGGGTATGTGCATTTGACAACAGCCACTGTTTTAGTTGACGTTATAGCAACCCTTCAGTTATCTATGCATTTTTTTATAATACCTAGTGATTCTGTAGGCAGGCAGCCATGTTCACTATGCCTTGTATGTCTGATGCCGTATTTTAAATTAACCTGTTAAATACAGCTTAAAATATTTTTATTTTATTTATTCTATTTTTACTGAAATATCCTGCATTATTATGTTGATGTATTGTCTTTACTGAATGTGCTCTTGTAACATTCTCCACTCTGTATACTATAGGTTGCCTAAAAAAAGGCAAGCTTTGTAATTATTTGTAGTCACATTTTTATTGAAGTCTGTAGAAAAATCTTGTAAAGCAAAGCTAATTTCTTAATTTTTTCAATGCAAGTAGTAAGTTAGAGGTAAGTATCACACGTCAGTCATGTCATTAATATGCTCCCTTGCAGAAACAAAGCGATTTATATTCACAGTCAACGACTAAGAGATAAAAGCCTTTCTTGTGAAATCTGCAGTGCTGGCTGTAGGTTTTATTTAAGCCACTTACTATTTCATTTGAAGGGGGCAAGGGGCTGCGGGCGATAAAAGGCTACAGAAGCCGCCTACAGGGTGGTTAAACAGGAGTAACAAAACTTGCGTGGAAGGGCATAGAATCCATTCACAGTAAAATGAGTTCTTAGTCATGTACTTCGTGTGCAGTCACCCGTACCTATTGAAACAACATGCCCTCTCGTGACAGAGGAACAAAAACTATGGAGTATCTAACAGCTTGCTTACACCAGTTCTGTGTCACTAAGAGTTCTACGGCCCTTGTCTTTTAATTTTATCAAGCATTTCATAGATCATTTAACTGGGGATCTAAAACTGTCAGTAAGTCACCCATAGGAAAGACAACTTTCTTATTTTAAGAGCTAAGATGGGCTCAGCCGTTCAGCATTACCATTAGCCCCATTATGCCTTTCTTGGGCAGGTTAATTAATACATTGCTAAAACTTGTGCTGTACAGCCAGCGAAAGCAGGTTTGATATATTTTAACAGCAGTATGAAAGAAGGAAACACACCCACTGTTTATTAGCAGAGCTCAGTCTTACGTAAAGCACGTGATTGACACCGAAAAGGACAATGTTCCCTGCTGTTGACCACTTCTCCACATTTAAATGTAATCTGTTCTGAGAATAAATTTAGCTGCGTAAAATGATTGTCTCAACTGTTACTGGTCCGTGAAACTGGGAAATTATTTCTTCTGTTCCAAATTGTGGTTGCGGGGAGGGGAAAACAGACTGGTGGTTTAGAGGCAAGAACACTACAATGGACACTTTTGGATCCGGAAAGCTGAATCAACAGTTTCTAGCTGAAAGTTACAAGTACCTAACCGGATTACAGAAAATGAGTTACATAAGATACAGTTTTACTGCAAAAAGTCATCCAGTGTTTAACTGAGCATACAGGCTTCTACCTAAAAGCCATCTAAAGTCAGTCCCAGATGTTGCCACTGTGAGCTGTTTGGTGCTTACAAAGTAAGGTGCTGACCTGCAGACCAGCGCTTCGATACTCTTGGTAAGACATCAAGATTCTAACAACTGGTTTAGCCTCTGTAGCATTTCAAAGACGCAAACTCCTGAAAGCAAGATGAGGCTGATTGTGGGACATCATGATGCATGTTACGTAAGCAGCCCAGTAATTCTGTCATCAGACACATGTATGATCTTTTACAAGCATGATAACAGATTTTGATTTTAAAAAAAAGAGTTTAGGTCTCTTTACTGCAGAATCTCTTAAGTTTATTTTAAGCATTTAACGACCATATTGAAAAAAAAACCCAAAGTCTCCTTACTGTCCATTCCTTTTACCTAACATGTAAAATCTCTCTTCCTCCAAGATGGTTTTGAAGTAAAATAGGGATTTTTTTTTTTCTTCCCCCAGTTCTATATATTGCATGTGAACAGGTGTAGATCTATCCTTACAAGCTTGTTCAGAAACAAGAGCAGAGTTCATCCTTTTATTGGAACAGGTAAGGAGCACAGGTTACTCACAGGGATATGCAGCAGGAGAGTGATGCCTTTGAATAGGACAGCTGGCTCAGATTAAAATGCTAAAAGAAATTTTCACTGATTCAGTGAAGCAACTATATTTATCTGATGAACAAGAGCCAGCTGTCTACGCTGCTGGTGTAGTATCATTCACATCCTTTCTTCTAAAGGTAGTGCTGCTCCAGCTACATTGACTGGTCTGGGTGAAGAAAAAATAAAAGAGATGTTAAAACATTTCTCTGGATGGGTCTAAATCCAGACTCGTATGTCAAATAGGTAAGATTCCGTACCATATTGTTGACACTGCTGGCAACACTCTTGCCAAGGATCTTACATGATTGCCTAGAGGAAAACTTCTCTTCTGGGCCACAGCTACCTTTGCCCTTCTGTATTGTTGTGCTGTCTTTGTTTCATTTCTATAACCCTTCTAAATGCAATTCTTGAGGTTCCTCTTACTGTCCTCCTGTCGTTGTTTGCCATTTTCTTTCTTTATACTGTCCATATTTAATGCCGAATCAGATAATTGTTAAAAGTATCTCTCTGTGTCCCTTTTATCCTCTGCTCAGATTGTAAGACAATTGTAGATATTTTACAGTTATATTTGTTAGCAAGAGGGAACACCTTACAAGCCCACAGCTGTTTCCAGACAGACAAATACTGTGCGCAGTCATCATTCAGCTGACTAGCAGTAACGTTTATAAAAGTAACTTTGACAGTAGCAGCTCTTTTCAACTAAGAACTGCTTGTGTTAAAGTTGGTGAAAAGCAGTTATGAGCCATGACATAGTCTGACATGACATTATGATGACAATTCAGTATTTTTAGCATGAGAGTATTTTATGCAGTTTTTATTGTTAAAATTGTGAAGCATACCTGAGTAGAAACCAAGGGAGTTAAGTACTAGAAAACCTATGCACGGGCTTTAGTGTACTTGGTCAGTTGCCTGTACAAAATTTTACAACTAGTTTTAGGAATAAAGGTGAGCTAACTGGCTTACTGTGCAAGGCTTAGTTTCCATGTGTCAGAGTCTAAACGGTAACTCACAAAAATGGTATCTAGCGCTTGTAAAGACAAATAGCCACTTATAAAATGCAGTCTCACTTTAAAAAAATCAATCTGAAATTGAGTATTCCTGCAGATGTATGTGGGGTGGGGGGGTGGGGAAATGTATGCTTTAACTTGTCACTTTAAAGTGTATCGCAAGAAGCTATAGTTTTTTGACCTCACTCCCCCCAACTATCTATCAGCCTTATGCAGCTGAGCTCCATTGACTTTAAAGTGTGATTACTGGTTTAAAAATGACTAACATAGCTATTTCTATGCAAATATCCCATAACGTATCTCTTTCCCGCAGCAAGATTATCCTGCATAAAGGTATCCTGTAATCTAAGTGCATTGATAATATATACAGGGATCTTTACCTTCTGTATAAAGGTGGGGCGAAGGTTGAAGGTTCTTGCAGCCATGGTCGAGGACGGCTAAGCTCAGCTGGCTTGACCACTTTAGACAGAGTTGGTGGGAGTATCCTACCACTCGAACCCTTTGCTCCAGTCCAGCCATGAAAGCAGTGACGAGCTGATGAAACCCTGGGTTTGTTTCCTTGTGAACTTACGTACGGTGTTATGACTGGAGGCAAAACAATTTCCACAGGCTTCAATACAACCCTCTTGCGTTCCGTGCGTGCCTTTCTAGCAAGCGTCTGTCTGTCATACGCCTTGCCCAGAGGTGACAGATGAGATGTGCGCTTCAGCACTTGAGGCAGAGCTATGTCTGAAACGGGGTTGATAGATTTCTTCAGCTGAACGTAGTTGTTTGTTCGGTTCACATTCTTTTGTTGTATGTTACTGACTGCTTTAGACACGGAAACTTCAGCCTTAATACCAGATACAGCTTGACGGCGAAGGAACTCTGCAATCTTCGGCTCTATACCACTGCCAGTAATACTACGTCTATGCTGTGTCACTTTCTGCTTTTTCTCCTCTTCCTTTGGTTTTTCTATAACAACGCTGTCTAGTAGTCCTTTTGCTGCAGCACGAGCCAAAATGTCTTTAACAGACACATTTTCAGAAGAATCTTTCTGAAAAATTCAAAGGAGACAACAATGAATCTAAGCCACAACACAGAGCTGCACAATCAGTACTTTAATCCCAGAGTTTACTCCACAAGAAAACCAGGGCAGAATCTAGCAGAAAGACTTAAGTCACATGTGATAAATGCTAACCAAACTCTTTATCCAAGAAATTAAGAACCTGACTGGTGTGTAAAGAGGTATCTGAGCATTTGTTCTGCGGAGACTTTGCCCTCTACAGGCCTGAAGAGGGGAAACTAAATCTGAACTTGGTACTACGTCTCCCACATTGATGTGCTTTCTAATGTCTCTGTAGTAGTAACATGCATTTACACACATATATATATATATATGTAAGAGTGTGTGTGTGTGTGTGTATTAGAAATAGTTACTAAAATAGAGAAATGGTGTCAATAACATTAAACATGAACAATTTTCCTGATAATGAAAATCCTTGCTCATAATACATAAGCAAGGAAATCTCAAACTAGATTAATTAGGAACCAGGTCAACATCCAAATATGCAAAGAGAAGCAATGGGGAAGAAACTATTTAAACTAGCCAAGAAAAGGGGTTTTGTAAACCAGAAATTTCAGTTTAAATTATACTTTTAAATAGATGTTTTCTGCCTTGTGGAAGATGTTCATTTCCAGAATCACCTAAAAATTGGCCACAGGAGCGTTTCTCTGGAGGGAAACAATATGGTAGACAGATGTACACAGCATGATTAACTAAAGCTTATTAGCTCAGGGAGCCAGGTTAAAAAATACTTTACATTGGAAAAAAGAGGTCAATAATAGATAACTTGAAAGGCTTTTCATGTGTGATTCTTTTGCTCTTAAAATCTTGTCTACTCATTTCCCCCAAGACACAAGCTTCTTTCAAGCACTGTAATTGCAGTATGACAGAAAGTGGTACAAATAACCAAGTAAGATCTCATACCTTTAATTTTCAATGACATTCTAATTACTCCCCCCCCTTTCTCTTTTGGTGAAAAATGTCCTACTTTTCTTAGACACAAGAGGAAAATGTTGATGCTCAGAGATGCAAACTAGCCCTTTAAGGCCTTTCCTCAGGAATTCTGCCAAGACTTTTCCATTTACTCAGCAAAAGCCCCCTGCCTTTCAAGCCAGACTTGCATATGCCTTAGTTCTGGAAAGAAACATATTCATACCTATTTTATTCAAATTATAATGAAGTCTTAATCCCTACAGGTGACACTGTCTGCTTGGACAGTGGCAAATCTTGGTGACACATACAGACATAGCAAATAACTTTACTAAACACCATTTATCAGGAGTCTAATCAAGCTGTGCATTTCATCCCAAGGTGTGACAGCAACAATATATTTCCTCTACATGTTCCTAGCACTGACTTAGGTCAAGAGCCTGCTCTGATCACGAACAGCTCCAGAAGAAAAGGCACATGTTGGAAAGCTGTGCTCAGTATGAAACTCTAGAAGCAGCACATTTCAAGTGCTCACCTATTGTTCGGTCTTAAGACAACTAAAGAACAGCCATGTTTTTTTTTTTTTTTAAATGTTCCACTTCATATAGTCTTTTCTTGAAAATGGCAATATTCTTTTTCTGTGAAGTGTTTTTAAATGGTAATTTTCTTAGCTTACCTCTCTTGCTAGAATAGCTAGAAAACAGCCACTGGAAATTTCTGATGGCTCCATTTTGAAAAAAGTTTCAGTGGAAGCCTCTGTATTGGAGCAACTAGAAAAAACAGGAGGGATAAGCCTGTAAAAAAATAAACAAATTACCAGAAAATAATATTTAAGGATATAAAAGGCTATAAACAAGGATATATTAAAAGTAATGTCCAAATTATGTCTTTCAATGACAGTCTTAGAGCCTTATATTAATTTTAAAAAACTGCATTTCAAGAAAGACATGAGAAATCATCTTTTTCGAATTAATTGGTTTTTTCCATTTTTTCCAATAATTCCCATTTAATTTTTTCCATTTCAATAATTAAGTATATTAACCACCAGATAATAAATACGTATGAACATAATTAACAACTACGTTCTTTCTCAGGTCTGCAATTACTGGATTACCAAGTCGTCCGTGAAGTTGGGGAATGCGCTAAAAACACTAAACAGTACACAGAAATTGCGGAGGTGTTGATTTTGAGTTATTAAATATATGCTCATAATAAATAAGTTAAAACTCTTAGGTTAGAAAAATTTGCCTATTTGTAATAATTGAGTGCTGTTTTTTCAAGTTTACAGTTTTGCAATGCATCACTGAGGAAGGGAGAACTAGCCTTTTCTCATGTTCTCCCTGTATTCCAGTAATCCCTAGCTGTTATAAACAGGCCTCAAGGACTCGGCTCATAAGGCTGCTGAACTAGTACTAAGCTGTTTCAGTACAGAAAACTCTTTATCAAAATGTCCTTATGCAACTATTACC
>VYZV01037621.1:14195-27105 GCA_013401275.1 Pandion haliaetus | reverse complement strand
CCCCCCCAACCCCAAACCCAAACAGTAAAAGTGGCACCGGGAAATAGTCTAGCATGACTTTTCAAATGAACATTTATAAGCTCATTTGCAGGATCTGGTAAAACTTTTAGTAACTACCATGAAGTAGCTGGAAGCCATGCACATTTTATTAAATCTTGTGATTTCAGCGTGCAAGTCAAAGCTGAAGAAGCCAGCTAATCCATAATACTTGGCCTCTTCCAACAGACTACTTTTGCCTATCATTCACAATGAAACAAAATGGAAATCTGTGTATATACACATTTTTACTTCTGTTTTTCCACATGATATCACTTACTGTAGTGAATAATTAACAGAGCTACTCCTCATCTTCATTTATGGGAGCGAAGGATGAAAGCCTTTTACTAAGCTGATCTACTCTCAAGGCTTGAGGATGAACTGCAAGACATCAAAAAATTCCACTGTGCTGCCAAATAACAATAAAAATGCAGCAAAACCTATTTTTAAAAGCAGCAGCTGAAATCTCTGTCATTTACTTGCCACATTTGAGAAAGAATATGTGTGTGCTGTGTTAAGAGGGGTAAAACTGCGGGGGTTGGGGGGGGACGGGCACACAGACAGACGGATGGGACACACACGACACGGTAAGCATTCAGATCCGGTTCCCCCCAAAATATGAGAACACAGCTGTGCTTTTGAACCCAGCAGCTGAAAAATGCTCCCAAGTGTTCCACAGTATAGACGTAACTTACAATACCAGGTATTGCACAGGTGAAACAGTGCACCTGTAGATTACAATACAGGTTCAGTACCTCTATTTCTGTTATTAAAAAAAAATACATATATTGATCCCACTACTGTCTTCATTTTTACATTGTAGACAAATTCCACTCATATATAGACTAAACAGGTATTAGAGGCATACTCATTTTCAGTTTATTCCTCACTAAATCCATATAGTAGTTTTATTGTCTGAAAGTTTCAAGAGACAAGCACATTCCACAGATCTCAGCAGATTATCACCATAAGTAGAAAGCTCTTAAATTGGAAGACAAACATGGTTTACAGGAAATGTTCTCATATCAAACTGAAAAATGTTTGGTATTCTTGCCAATTTACAATTGTGTAAAGCTGAAGATATTTAGGCTCAGTCAAGTAACAAGAGAATATGCTGCTTGTTGGAGAGTTCATTTATTAAAAGCAGTGAACACAATGGCTGTAATTATTTCACAGTACAAAGGCCAGTGTCCCCTGTTCAAACCCTATCTGAGAAAAATAAATTACACTTTCAGGGCAAGCCCTCCTCTTCTTCAACAGGAATTTTACAAAGGACAAGAGCTTAAAAATATTGCTAATGCTCTTGGAAAAGAGTTTTGAACAGTCGTATTTAGTATGTGCTGAGTTAGCACAGCCCTGCATTTCACCTCCTCCCCCTAAGCCAGGCTACCTGTCTTATGAACTCACTGCAAGGATACTATTTTCCCTTGCTACTGCAATTCCTATTCTGAGTAGACACCTGTAGTAGAAAGTCATGCAACCGGGACCAGATCAAGTCCCACAAACAGAATTTGTTAATCTTCCTAGGCAGAAAGACTTCTTGGAAAAATAAGCTTTCGGGTAACAAGACTTTCAGCCCTAACCATTGTGCACGTTCTCCTAGCTGCTAAGCTATGAATTGTCCAATTGAGAACCGTTGGGTGTTTTTTTTCTTTCCATAAGAATTCAAAAACCAGCTATACATAATACTTAATTTGGTCTGAGTACAAGTAATCTACACAGAAGAAAACAGTACAAGGATTTCAGAAGCTGAAGTAACTTTTTACATATCAGAATCCTTGTTTCTACAAGAATGTGTTTGAATTCTAAGTACAGGTTTCCTAAGTCTTAAGAAAAATTCTAAAATACATTGCTATTTTCTAAAATGCCTTTAGATAAGTTTACTTGTAAAAGTTTTCTTCACCCCCTCCAATCCCACTCCAAAGACCATAAAGATAATAGTATCTTCTCATGCATTCCCAGTGTCCTGAGGTATTACTGATTTTGTGGTCTGTATGAACAATTAGAACAAGGTAATACAGAAGTTGGGGGGTGGGAGGGAGACATTAACAAAGCATCAGTATCATTTGTCCAAAACTCTCAGAGTTTCATACTATTCTTCATAACATTTAGGAAAAAATTGTCCCACTCCATCCCAAGTGTTATGACATGTAAGGCGGCTAGTTTTGATTCCAGAGGAAACAAGATTTGAGATAAATAATTTTCTTTCCATTTTGATTAAGCATGTATTTCTGAAACTGCTCCCATACTCATTTAAAAAAAGCTTCCTGAAGGAAAAGAACTGAGGGAGCTCCAGAAGAAAAAAGGGACTGAGAAAATTGAGATATATTTAGGAAACAGGAGATTAGAGGGTGTGTGCCATTCTGGTGCACTGCCAAGATTCATACGCGTGGTGAGGCAACACGCTATCATCTAACAGTCATAAGATCTAAAGCCTCACCTTTTCATACATTTTAGTCTAATGTCAAGTATTGTAGCGGCTAGAAATTAGCAGGGGTTTTCAGTATGACTGTTTGTTCTGATTTTTGGAACAAAATCATTCATTTTCCTTTAAGGAATGTGAAATGCTTCTTCTTTCACACTAACTTAAGACTTCCCCAAGTTGCTTACCCTTGCTTCCCCATCCTCCACTTCCTCCCACACCCATCTGGCTTTCCTTCCTTTGAGGACTCTATAGCTTTAGAGACAAAGCAGAATTAAACAGCTAAACAGTGACAACTGCCAGTTTCCATCCCCCTCTATTATTCCTTAACTTCTCTCTCAAATATCCCTTAATAAAAATGAGGAAGAAAATATTTACTTGACTGATGAATGTTCAGACAGTATTTTATTAGCATGTATTGCCTGCAACTGATGTTGAAGGTATTTTACTAATAGAACTGATTTTTAAGCTTCTTCATAATAATTTACCCCAAAAATAAACTAATTCACCTTGAAATTCAATGTGTTCTTCCAATTTGTTTCTGCTTAAAGGTGGAGAAAAACACCTCTGAAAGTTCTACCAATACTACCCACGCATCATGTCTGTATGTACTCAAGCCAGTCCGACTGTCCATATCTGAACCCTGACTGCTTTCAAGCTCGGATCCTTCTTCTCACACCTAGTTCCAAAAAGAGACTCAGAACGCTCTCTACTCTAGTAAGGCAGCTTAATTAGTAAGGGTTATTCTCCCTTATGCCCTGCTCAGCAAATATAGACACTTCCTTAGGAACAGATTACATTCTCTTCGCCAACACCAATTTATGTAACTGAGTGCTGTTGAGTATTTCCATTACATTCAAGGAACTATGCACGAAAGAAATTACTTGACTGTATGAAGTTAGTATCTGTTCTCCTTGTAACTATTCCATATATTTAAAGCTCATTTTTAAATAGTAACTATCAAGAGTACTGTTTTTATTCCTTTAACTATTGCCCTAAACAGAACATTTGCTAGCATCTGGCAACAAGTTAGAGACATTTATACTCCCATAGTTTGAAGTGTGTATTTTAGTAGGTAGGTATTTCATTTTGACCTACTAGTGCTTTATTTGTAGGATGATACTCCTCTATATTACCAGGATGACGTTTAGTTAGAAATCTCCCCACTCTGATTTGTACAGCTGACTGTATTTACGTAAAGTTTGCTAAAGGAAGCTATTTATGACTTATAAAGCACCAACATGCAGGTCTTTTGCTTTACAGAACAGAGATTGTAACGCTAACTGTAACATCACCTTCCCTTCTGCTTATTTTAAAAACAAGTGAAAAAAACCCTTATTTGAAAAAACTTCAGTCATAAATGCTTCAGACATGATTGTAATTATAGTCTGCACAATTTACCCATTCCAACAGAAATTCTGCGTTCTGCAGTTTCTCAACACTAGGCACCCTAGAAAACCTTCATAAAACACATAAGCACAATTTATGCAGTTCATTTTTTACTCAGGAGGTCTTCATATCTAGCTCCAAAATGAGATAAGCAAATCTGTGAGGAAAAAAATACAGCTGACACTTATTTTAATTTTTCCCAAAGAGATGACTGGACCCAGGTCAAAAGGAAACAGCAGAAGCTGGAAAAGGTCCAGCGGTGGGCTACCAAGATGACTACGGTCCTGAAATACACCTTCTGAAGAAACTGGGCTCATTTAGCTAAGCAATAATGAGACTGCAGAAAACCACTACCAGGAAGGTAGTTACAGACTCAGTCTTGCCAGATGACATAATGGGCAACAGCCAGAAACTCATCTTGGGACATTCAAGCTGGACATCAGGAAAAACATGCAGCACTGGAACAGGTTACCCACAGAGGCAGAAGGCTCTCTATCCTTGGTGGTTTTCAAGGTACAACTGGACAAGTCCCCAGCTAACCTGATATAATCCTGGCAACTCTGAAGAGAAAGATGGACTAGGTGACCTCCACAGGCCCCTCCCATCCAGCACCTCTGACTCCATCGTCAGTTCTCTAGTACATTTTCTCAGTTAGAAGACAATGCTAGCACACTCAGCTGAAGAGGAGAGCAGGAATTCCCTCTCATCAGAATTCAGTTATACTTTAAGTCTTGGTCCTCTCTACAAAAGTTAGGCACACACAGTTATTTCTAAGCAGACAGCTACCAGTGTTTTCATGCACAGATAGCTGGATGTAAATATATATTAGAGAGGCTCTCCAGAACTATAAGGAGGCCTGACCACCTTTGTTTTTAAACATCAGGACAACCTTGCTAATACATAAACAGAAACCAGATAAAATCTTTCAAGCGTGTGGTGCGAGCATGCCATTTAAATGCCAGTAAGAACAAAATAATTCCATTCAATAAACCATGTAAGACCATTCTAGTTGTGTTCACCAGCAGCCCAAAATAATTTAAGCAAAATCCTGACAGAAGAAACCTGATCTAAGGACCTCATAGCATTAAATAAACGTCTAAAACCAACAGAATAATGTTGTTATGGAAACGTTAGGTTAAGAGAACCTTATCTCTCTTCAGTAAAAGGGTGCTTCTGGGATACACCCACACAAAGCTGCAGTAACCTACTTGATGTATCAAAACGGCAATAGTAGCCAACACAGCTGATACTGTGATTTGTACAAGTTTTCTTCCACTCCTCTAGTGAGGGCATTCTGATATTTGAAAATGGCAACTGTTACACCAGTACTATCTTTATAACCATACATGTTCAGATCTCTCCAGACCTCTAGAACTAGCTGTTCTTCCTTTCAAAAGAAACCACATTAGACCATGTAATTGTAAACATATAAAGTGCCTTCATGAAAAGGTTTCACTTTCCGCTCTTGCATAAGTAAACGCAGCGCAAAAAGTGTTAACGAGATGCTGAGTTTATGCTCTCTTCCTCCCTCCTCCAGGCTAATCACTCTTCTTAGCTGTGACAGCCAATTAGAAACAGTTGCTATAAAGATATTGCAGTAGACAGGCTGATCCAGGGAGATTTCAGAGAAGCTGTGAAAGGGGAATTGACTGCTGAAAGATTGCCAAACATGAAAGGTTACAAACAGCAAAGGCAGCAGGCAGAGAGGATCCTAGAAAAGTAGCAAGAAAAGAACACTCTGCCTCATTACTGGGCTTCTGCCCACGGATCTCTATGAGAGGCTAAAAGGTGAAGAAGTGATGAACTTGGTTCACCAGTTACCCAGTAGGGTAACTGCAAACAGACTTAGGTCTGGGCAGATGGTTCCTACTGGACTTACAGGGTTAAGGTCAAACTTTATCCTACTGAGAAGGGGAATTCTTGAGCTCTGTGAGCAAACTGGGTAACTCCTTACGAAACGATTGCTGTGCCACGCCTGGCCACGAAGCGGTGCCATGGAGGTCAGAGGAGCTGTAACTCAAATAACCTATGGCACCGATCCAGAACGAGGAAGCTGGCAAGCTAACGTTGTTATGTAGACTAAACCACCTCTGATTAGCAGAAACTTACCTAGACCTTACCAGATTAAATAACATTGTATGATTTTGTTGAGAGTTATGACAAGTGTTAAAACCAGGGAAGGAATGAAATTTCTAGGAATGTACAGATAGAATTCCTCTTGTCAAGAGGTATGCAAGTTTTTTTCTAAAAAATGTTGAGAAAGAGCACATAGCTTTATGTAGATTAGACAAACTGGTCATTCCAAGAGCTCGTTGGAGAACTTGCTGTGTGAAGCAAAGAAGTGTATATATAAGATAGTACACTTTACCTATGGGTAAACTAATCTTAGGACTTTCAGAAAATCTATCCATTTCAAACATTTTCCATAAAAATGTAAACATCCTGTACAGCTGCAATGCAGTATTCTGATTCCAGTCTTTAAAAAGATTTGTTTAATAAATCAGTAATTTTAAAAAGTACAACAGATATGACAAGAAATGCAGGTTTGTCTTATATGAAAAGAAACAGTTAATACATCACGTTAAATTTTTTATCTAATAATTTTGACTCTAAAAATCTAGATATTCTCCTGTAAGAGAATGTGATTAATTTGCAATTCTACCCCCTCTACTTCTCTCTCAAAACATAAACAAAGTGTTCTTATTAGCACAGCTGTTGCTACATGTCATGACTACAAGGCAAGATTTCATAAGAAGATATAATACCTTTTTTGCACTTTCGGGACCTGCTTCATCAAAACGAAATCTGACGATACGAAAGTCTTTGCAATAAATTATTAATTCAGTTGGATTAAACTTGAGTTTTTGGTTGGGACCAAGGACCTTCTGCTTCCTCTTGGTGTCATTCACTGTAAAGAAAAGACAAAGTTATTGGACTGTGTTTTGTAAGTATGCAACGCAAGAGTGGCTCAGATAGATGAAGTGATGCTGCTACCAGCAGTTTTTAATTATTTCAGCAGTTCCATTGAGGTAGAAAACCTACAGGTCCTCTCGTTAAACAATCTCCGTTCAAACAAGTAGCTATATTAATGTCTCCTGTATGCCCAGATTATTTTTGTCCATCAACAACTTCACAAACAAGGAATTAACATGCAGTATTCCCAAGAGCAATTTTTGCTCCCAGACAGTTAATTGTGTACATCTCAATGCCCTTCTGATGCACAGTAATTGGCATATATGCTGATTTTTTTTTTGGGTTTTTTTTGGTTTTTTGGGGTTTTTTGTTATTTTACTTGGACATATAAAGGAGTGCTGGAGTTAAGACTAAGATGAACTCCTTATTTCTTACATAAAAATCAAGAATGTTCGTTAATTGCCAGCTGATCTAGACCTGCATAGACAGGCTGTGTCTCTTGGCCTATGGATGTCCTTTTCAAACAGAGAAAGTTAAGTTGTAAAAAGTAAGCATCACAGAAGACACAGAGATTTTTTTTGTGGTTAACTGGGAAAACTGGGGCACATAACTGTTCAGTGATTAATTGACACAGCTGCCTGGTTGTAGGTATCTTCCGGGTTAAACTTAATTACTTCCAGAGAACTCAAAACAAGTGTTTTAGGACACCTCCAGCTGTTCACCTTCAACGTACCAACCACCAAGCAACCTCTTCTGCAGTGTGGGTGAAAACCTCCCTTAATTCCTGCTAGTAAAAGCTTATGCTTCACTATATTTAGGGTAAACCTGCATAACAGGAGAACAAAGAATAATCTCCTCAAATGTATGGCAGGAAATACTGCCCTCTCCCTCTAAAGAGCTTCAAACCTCAATGGAAAAGCTACACAGAAAGGCTTCCTAGAGAACTTGTACCATTCTTCTAATGAAACTACCAACATTCATGCTATTTGACAGTTTGGGGAAACATGCACAGAAGAGTAATCTACAATTTGTCAGCCCTCAAGTTTCAAAATAAAAGCTATCTGTAGTCCTCTCCCATTTAGGAACAACACATTTCATGCGAGAGAGGACATAATTAACAGAACAATTATTCGAGGCTGGCTGGCTTTCCCCCCCTATTTAGCAGAGTTTATCATACGAGCATTTGTACGAGACGTTAAATAAGAAGACTGCAACACTCCATTTATAAACATCTCTCCGTACAAAACTGTCATTAACAGATGTGCAATACTGCTACTGTTTTGTCACTTCTACCTGGTATTTTTGAAAAAGGGCAACAAATGTGGGCCAGTGCAAGACCATATAATAGGTCAATAGCACCTCTTCATTTACAAAAAAGCATTTCTTCATAATATTCTTCCTCAGATATGCAATAATCTTTTACACAGTGATTACAACCAGCTTCCAGAGTGGAAATGGATTATTGGATAACTTTGGGCACTGAAAACTTGTAAGTAATGATTTAAATTACCTAGTCAGAAAACCAACTATTTAATAGCCCATGCCATAATCAAGATTTGAAAAATATCATATTAAATTCTTCAATTACAAGATGAAAAACATTCTTCTTAAACAGGTTAGTCTAAAGTATCCACCAAATTAAAAAGTGGTTCTTCAAGATAAGTATTTTCTAAGTTATTTCTTCAGATTAAGATGTCTGTTGTCATTTGTAGGTTTTCGAGGACCACCAGCTACTAACTTGCTAAGAATTAGACAAGACTGAAAACTTGAGCTTTTATGTTGTCAGATATCCCAGCTATGTGTAAATTGTGTGACATGCTTTTTGCAATCTAGTGTATTTAAATGAAAGAGATTCAGATGCTTGATATAGAAAAAGCTGATAACAAAATTTTGTACTGCTATAACAGGTGTCTATCCTAGAACACCTGTTGATTCAGTATTGTAGTTAAATTTAAAACCTATATAACGACCCAACTAAATAAGTCTCCTGCATCGTACCTCAAGTTTTCTTTAGCTTCTAAGGCTTTTATCCTAATTTTAAAGAGACCAAATTCTTCGAGTCGGGGAAGCTTAATGACATAAAACCATCAACAATGATCAACAATTCTGCACAACCTAACAAGCAGTTACAGTTTTGAACTGAGTAAGTTTAAAGCCTGTCATCATACTTAACTGTTTTGGACATACCTGTGACAATCTGCTCAATGCATGTTAGCGGGACATCATGTTCACCAAGGAGGAGGTTTTTATAATGGAATTTCTGAAACACATGAACTCATAGCCATTAATTGCAGTTCTTCAGTTCACAACTAGATATACAGCACAACTTTGAAGAACCTATGATAAAAATCAGGCATGCCTAGACTTTTCTGACACGTACCACCCTTGCCTATTCACAGACAATTAAGAGGTTGTGGAAACAGCTCTCTTGTGCTGGTGAAAGCACTAAAAGTTTAGAAACCCCAGTGGAGTATGCAGAATAATCCCACTGCCTGCACTGGATTTACTAGCCTCAAAAATTGCTGGTAGAAATTCAATACAATCTGAAGTGTAAAATAAATATATACATGAATGATATAAAAAAAATCTCCAACTATTACTGTAACCGTAGAAAGAAAAAAATATTAATTCAGCTTTCAGAAACACGTTTTGACAACTACTTCATGTCAAAAATTAATTTTTTTGAAGTAGCTTTGGTCAAACTTACTAACCATTACTCAATAAGCATCGACCTACTTTCAGAGCTTTACACACACCTCGTTAATGGAGTGTTTCTTTTAAAAGACCAAAATGAAAGTGAAAACTCTACTGACAAAAAACCATACAGCTCACAACTTGGATTTCCAAACAGTACTGTATACTGTGCCGTACAAAAACTGATCGACGTTTTGAATATCATATGTTCTGGTTTGACAAAAGCTTGGTTTCTTTCTCCCCTTTCCTTGTTGCTCCATCTACAATGAAAACTCCTTTCACGTATACTTTGTCAGTAATGCCAATATAACTTGGATGCATTAAAGGCTTTGCTGATCTGACACTTGTCTAGCCAAAGGAACATTTGCAATTACCTTCTTCAAGGAAGAACATGTTTTTATACAATTCCTGCTTTGCCTTTTTTAAAAGCCGCTTCTCAATGAAGCCTCCATGAAAAGAGGTAAATAGAGCTTGCTATATTTCCACACCAAACTTGCTCTGTTATGATGTTCTCAACGAAGGGATGGAATAGCAACACATTCAGAACAGGACAGTGGAACCTCATCATTTAGCCTGCTTTGTTTTAGAATATTTATATCAGATATGAGACAGCCTTACTGTATTCTAATTAAATCCATTTTACCTATCACATTTGTTGTCATGATGTGGCAACTAAGTAATAACAAACCTGTAGTGGCATTGGGTCATCCGTAATAAAGGAAATCTTGAAGTTAGTGCAAACCAATTTGCCCCACAGGTCATATTGACTCGTATCTGTTGCAATGCATTTTCTTACAAAATTTACTTCATTTACCACAATTTCACCTAAAACAGAAAAAGGGGTCGGGAAAAAGAAAAGCCTGTATAAATCTTGTAGGTACAACAATTCTAAGTCCGTAATACCAAGAAACCCTTAACTCTTTATATGTTTCAAGTTACAGACCTCTTCTGAGTAAACCTTGAGTTGAACTAACAGCACTCTGGGGAAAAAAAGAAAACTACAGTTCCAAAATAGACAATGTTGTGCAGTAGTTAACAGCAAAAAAAACAAGAACAGAAAAACCTCAAAAAAACCAACCAAACAAACCCCCCCCCCCACAAACCACACACCACTTTCCTTATACCCAGAGATAAAAATCTGCAATCCTTCATTATTAAAAATTCATTGGTTTAGACAACACTGTCCTTTAAACAAAGGCATAAATCCATGTACTTCAGCTAGTGTTTATCTTAAAAACTGAAATTCGCTGGCTATTAAGTACTTTAGATAGTTTCATGAATTCAGAATAACCATTCCACATCTAGTTTTGCATTTATACAGATTTTCATGTGATTTCATAACAGAAAAAACAGAACGCAAACACATTAAACACTCCTCACCATTTCAAAATTTCTGCTGTGACCATCTAATGAAGGAGACCAACCATTTCCTTTTGCAAAACAGAAGTTCCAAATGAAGGAAAAAAAAATTATGCTAATTCATCTGGCATAAGCTATGGAGTAAAAAAGCATACAGGCAAATGAGACTGAGGACCATTTAAAAAAAGAAAGTAAATTGCTACACATAATGTTACTTCTTAGTTCCACATCAGAGGTTTCCGAAAGCTAAATAGTAATTTCATTCTTACTTCAGGAAATGAACTTGGTCATTTAGTCCTATATATGGCTTTTGCTTCTGTCATCACATCAGCCACCTCCTTCTGCTGCTGTCTACCATAAATAGTGTGGGAGTGGAAGTAGGTTCAAGAAAAGTGTAATTTTACACTAGCTGTAGGTTCTTGTTTAAAAAAGACTAAGGACTAAAGATCGCTAAAGCCTAATTTGCTCATAATAACTTGGGCATATTTAGTCCCAGTTGCCCAAAATGTCATCTCAGAGCGTCCTGCGCGTTGCAAGAAAACAGTCAATTCTCTGGGTGACTATAATGGCAGCAATCAGTTATCTGTATGCCCAATGAGTAAGGATATAGCTTTGAATAAATCTCTCATCTGCCTCCTGATCTAGAGAAGGTATTTTCCACCAGTAGTTATCACTGCACCCAAGTAACCACATGCGGTGGGTTGACCTTGGCTGGACACCAGGTGCCCACCAAAGCCACTCTAACACTCCCCTCCTTAGCTAGACAAGGGAGAGGAAAATACAATGAAAGGCTTGCGGGTCAAGATAAGGACAGGGAGAGATCACTTGCCAATTGCCATCACAGGCAAAACAGACTTGACTTGGGGAAAATTAACTTATTACCAATCAAATCAGAGTAGGGTAATGAGAAATAAAACCACCCCTCCCTTTTTTCCAAGCACAATTTCACTCCCAAATTCTCTACCTCCTCCCCACCCTGAGCAGCACAGGGTGACGGGAAACAAAGGTTGCAGTCAGTTCGTCACTCATTGTCTCTGCTGCTCCTTCCTCCCCAGGGGCAGGACTCCGCACACTCTTCCCCTGCTCCAGCGTGGGGTCCCTCCCACGGGAGACAGTCCTCCATGAACTTCTCCAACGTGCGTCCTTCCCATGGGCTGCAGTCTCTCAGGCACAGACTGCTCCAGCGTGGGTCCCCCACGGGGTCACAAGTCCTGCCAGAAAACCTGCTCCAGCGTGGGCTCCTCTCTCCACGGGGCCACAGGTCCTGCCAGGAGCCTGCTCCAGCGCAGGCTTCCCATGTGGTCACAGCCTCCTTCGGGCATCCACCTGCTCTGGTGTGGGGCCCTCCGTGGGCTGCAGGCGGCTATCTGCTCCACCGTGGACCTCCATAGGCTGCAGAGGGACAGCCTGCCTCACCATGGTCTTCACCACGGGCTGCAGGGGAATCTCTGCTCCGATGCCTGGAGCACCTCCTCCCCCTCCTTCTGCACTGACCTAGGGGTCTGCAGGGCTCTCTCTCTCTCTCTCTCACATATTCTCAGTCGTCTCTTCAGCTGCAGTTTCTGCTGCACAGGGTTTTTTTCCCCCCTTCTTAAATCTGTTATCCCAGAGGTGCTACCACCATTGCCAATGGGCTCGGCCTTGGCCAACGGCAGGTCCGTCTTGGAGCTGGCTGGCATTGGCTCTATCGGACATAGGGGAAGCTTCTAGCAGCCTCTCACAGAAGCCACCCCTGAAACCCCTCAACTACCAAAACCTTGCCATGCAAACCGAATACACCACACATTCAAAGAACTGTCTGAGTTAATTTACTTTCTAGTAGCTGGTATAGTGTTATGTCTTGGATTTAGTATGAGAAAAATGTTAGCACACTGACGTTTTTAGTTGTTGCTAAGCAGTGTTTATACCAAGTCAAGGATTTTTCAACTTCTGATGCCCAGCCAGCAAGAAGGCTGGAGGGGTAGAAGAAGCTGGGAGGGGACATAGCCAGGACAGATGACCCAAATGGGCCAAAGGGGTATTCCATACCATGTGACGTCATGCCCAGTATATAAACTGGGGGGAGCTGGGCTGGGGGGATCGCTGCTCGGGAACTAA
>VYZV01037621.1:255-14105 GCA_013401275.1 Pandion haliaetus | reverse complement strand
GCCCAGTTCTCTCCCCCATCCCACTGGATGGGGGCAAAGTGAGCAAGCACCTACGTGGTGCTTAGTTTTGCTGGCTGGGGTTAAACCACAACACTGTCTTTAGCATTCCAAACACTTGAGCAGAAACACACCTTTTGCCTGTCCTGAGACCCAGTCTCTGCACATGTTCCTCATCCTAAGCTATTTAGCTAAGCTGCCTTGCTAGCTCTCTTGCCCTTAATATCATTAGGCATCAGCCTGGAAGTCACTAAGAGCAACAGCAAACAGAGTCCCTGCTTTTAGTGCGGTTGCGATAAACAGCTACAAAAACTTCTTGTCCTAACTCTGTAGCCCTGAGTTGGCAGAATTATGTTGAATATTCTGGGACCATTTAAAGATGCAAGGGGACAAGTTTCACTGACCTGTGGTTATCATATACATGCATAATCTATGTCAGAAGTGGCAAGAGTTGTGAAAATGCTCTATAGACAGATGTGCTGGAGCTTTAAAGTCTTTTCTGAAACATTACTGAACTGTGGTTAAATAAGCTTTTAAATTTGGGGGGAAAAAAAAAAAAAATCTGATTCTGACAGCTTCAGTACAAATAGTTAAAAGTTCAACCAAGTCCACAGCAATTGAAAACAATGTCTTATGATGGGGTACATGAGAACGACAAGCCCTACTTCTGTTAAACACTATAATGAAAATGTTTCAATACTTCTAGCAGTCTGGCCTGAAACTTCTTAATGCCCAGCATTTTTTGTAATAAGCTGTTTACTTAAATAACTGCAAGAGCCCAAATGGTATATTAAAGCAATTCCTTCTCACAATTGGTGTTTATCTTCCAACTAGTCAACGTCAAGTTCTCGGTCACATTCTGCCTGTGAAGCTTCCCCTCTCCACAAAGTCAGTTGTTCTAAACCTAAATAGTTTTTATTCTTCTCCCTCTCAGTACCTCCAGTGTATCACGGCATTTCTAATAAAAAGATATGGAGAGCCAAATACACCATGAAGTGCAACTTCCATAGGTTTTTTTTTTTTTTCACATAACATTCTCTTACCTGTTACCAAATGTAATATTTTTTAGTATTACACAGGAGACACTCTTGCTAAAAGCACAAATTACTATTACCAAACTATTTCAGTACTTCATGTCTCTGATGCTACAAAGTGGTAGAGAAATAGAGATCCATGCAAACTTCTTCAATGTGAATCTACTACAGTTTAAAACAT
The DNA here is from genome assembly GCA_013401275.1 of Pandion haliaetus. Lineage (NCBI taxonomy): Eukaryota > Metazoa > Chordata > Aves > Accipitriformes > Pandionidae > Pandion > Pandion haliaetus. The sequence continues at coordinate 12,893 of VYZV01037621.1, read as the reverse complement.
GCCTGCTACATCATTCTCTTAACCAAAGCCAGCTCTTTTTACTTCCCTTTGCCATTCCTTATAATTGTGTGGCTACACTGCAACATATTAATACTAAACACTATTTTAGTGCAACTTCATTTATTCTAATTTCATTCAACACAAATACTTTCAGTTTTTTTGGTCTAGCTTCTCCTTTGCACTCAAGTTTACAGCCCTAACACAGAACTGTCAGTTTTGAACCTGAGTATTCTAATATAGCAAGACACAGTGCACGCATACCAATTTCAACCAAAGGGTTTAAACATTGACAATGAAGCATGAGAAAGTTTGCAGTGCAAATTTAATAGATGAAGTTTTCAATAGCCTCTAGAAATTGAACTTTTTTTTTAAATGCAGGTTTGGAATTTTATATGGACCAGGCTTTTATCCCTCATTTGGATGTCTATAATGAGCAATAGAAAAAGGTGCAAACCTTCCAAACTTAACTCAAATTTAGGAAAGCAGATAAACAATGCAAGTAGTACGTGTTGGTCTTGCACAATGAACCCTTCTTGTATTTGTGGTTGAGTAGGTGATTTTTCTATACAACTGTCAACAACAGAGCTATTCAGAGATATTACACTGCACATTTTTACAATGTAGCTGCTGCTTTTTTCCAGTAAACAGTCACAAGCTGTTCCAGACACCGAACAGCAGTCAACACTTCCATGTGACTTGAACAGTCAAAGAATGATCTCAGGAGACAAGAGCAGTTTGTTTAAACTCCGTCAGGAAACTAGAAGAAAAATTACAGGTTGCTACCCTTCTATATAAAGCCTCCTCATGTTTAATAAAAATATTTCTACACTGAATACATGAATCACAAATATAACACAAGAGACTGAAGGATCTATCTAGCTAACACACCTTTCACTTTACACACAGCCTTAGAAACTGTTACAATGTCAGAAAAATTCTGCTAAATCTCCCAAAAGCACATGCAATTTGAATGTTTCATATTTTGGATATTAAGAGAATTCATGCTTTATATCTAATCCACCATAATGCATAACCCACTATGATCCAAATAAAATTCAGAAAGCAGAGCATGCACACATGCGAATTGGAGACAACAGAGGCAAGACTAAAAATGCTGAATTCAGCAATCAGCAGAATGTGTGATCAATAAGTATCACAGCTGTTGTGCAACAGCACCAATTTTGTCTCCTCAGACTGCAGTCATAGTAAGTGAGTCTGGTCTAGGCTTCAGGGCAATTTATTTCTGCAAAATTTGAAAACACAATCCCTAATCAGTAACATCCTAAAATAAAGGATGTTCTGCACCATTTTGCCTTCTGTTGTCATTTCTGGTGCCATGCTCCACAGGATCAAGTTTAAGGTTTTTTGTTTGTTTATCTTACGAAGGTAATAATTTGTCACTTACTATCAGGAACTCTGGAACTAGTAATATGCATACCCGCAGATCATACAAACTATCTAAAAAATTTTCTTAGCTTTTTTGTGTATTGTGTGTCAGTTTTATCACTGTTTGTTATCAATAACAGGGTAATCAGACAATAAGTAAATCTGATAGCTTGGAAAACCTAAGCAGGAACTGCTAGAATTAGCACTGCATTAGAACTTGTAATCGGAAATTTCTGTATTTTCTCCAGAGACAAGGGTCTGGGTTCTTTATAGCAACAGGCGATGCATAAATAATCCTCTTTCACCTATATAGCCTGTTCTCATGTTCACTTAGCTTAAAATTCAAGAAACGTGCCAAACAGAGACCTCAGGTAATTTCCAGGTTTTCAGTTGCTCACTGAAGCAGTTGCCAAACCCTTCAAGCAAAAGAGTTTCTAGCACAGTTTTGCTGCCTATGAATACAGCAGAACAGCATTATCTTAAAACCTTAGCTTTCAGGAAAGAAGGGGGATTGAATAGCACCTAGAACCACAACCTTACTAAGGTATGAGGTGAAACAGACTGAACAGTATTCAACAAATGTAACAATATTGACTGAATACGAAAATGCTGCACAGTGAAATAAAAGTAACCGAGCATTTACAAGGTGACATTTATGCTGTATTGTATATATACACACACACATACATATATTGACACATACATAGAGAGACAGAGCACACATACACACACATGCATATATACATATGTTAAAGTGCTAATACACACTTATTTCTAGCACATTAAGAACCTGATACTTGCTAGGGGCAGTGAATGGCTGGAATCTGACTTCATAAATGAATAACGCAAATCCTACAGGCTCAAGAAGTTTGCATATTGCTAAGGGAACTTTTTCAATGCTGTAGCAGAAGCGTAAGCTAGATTTATTAGTATAAACTTTCTTTAATGAGCACTGCAGTTCTAAATCAAAATCTGAGTATGTTTAGTGTACGTTCAAGGTCTAAAAGACATAAGGACAATAGAGGGTATTAAGTACTTTACACAGTCATGTAATTCCTACCTTAATTCATAAAACCTAGGACCCGAATACACTTAGGAAACTAAATCCCTGTTCCTCATTTATGATGCTGACAGTGATTATACCCAATAAAGACAATAGAAAAACAGCTTGCTTACGTGAAAGATAGTCTAAAAATGTTCACAATAGAAAAGCTAAAGTTAATTCAACTAGCCATTAACCATTAAAAATGCACATTAGTTCACTTGTATTTAGAAAGATCCAAGTCTAAAACGGCTCCAAAATGACCAGCAAATAATTAACTTCTGTTAATTTCCGAGTGAAAATTTCCAATAAAAACTTAATTAATGAAGTAACTGAAATCTAGAACATCTTCACCCATTTAGCTGCCTTTTCTTAGCTGTTCTCTTGTAGAGAAGACCAAAACTGTATGAGTTTATTAGTATGCGCCAAGCATTTAGATGTAAATGTCTCTAATGCACTTCTGAATGAATGTTCTGTTCAGTGTGCTCAGCCACTTCCAAACATAAGAAAAAAGTATTTGTAAGCTCATGAAATAATTGCCTGTTATCTATTTTCTGATTTTTATGAGCTCTTCCAATGTGTTTGAGGATTTAAGGTATGTGAAGACAAAAAAAGCTGCGCACTATTGTGGCTATCACCCATCCTTCCCCCNAAAAAAATAAAGACAAAGGAAAAATGTTATTCCAAAAGGGTAGCTCAATACTGCGATTATTGGTGAATGAAAAACAATTCAGATACATTCTATTTGCATTAATTTTTAATGGGAGAACCTGGGATTTCTGTCAAAAAGCAACTTTAATCGCTGCTTGGAGAGTAGTGTGTTTTAAATGCACAGTACCAAAAGAGCTTGCTTTGCCAAACTGATTAGAAAAATTATTAAAGTATCATGTATGAATATTATACAATTTCTCTAGTGTGCTAATAAACAGAAAAAGAGCATAGCAAGAGCTTAGCTAAATTTTAGAAATGCTCAGCAAGGAAAAAATTAGCAAAAAAAGTAAAGAATTCTTGGTAAAAGTCTTCAAAGAACAACTAGTGTTCTCCCACGCACAGTAACAACATTAAAATCAGTATTTGTCCAATAATGGCTAATCTTTGTGAACCTTGCAAAAGACACTGAACACAGGAGGGATCTAAAAAGATAATTGCTTTTCTGATCTAGGATGGGATGCTCCACAAAAGCTTCCCCTCGTGCCCCAGAAATGCAGTGAAGGACACAAGAATGTAAAGCAAGCAACCAACAGAAATTCACGTGGCAAGAAGGGAACATCCGTCATGAGCAAAGCTCTCATTACCAACTAGATCCAAAACAAAGTATTGCTGTAGATTGAAAATCGGATCATGCTCACAGAGTTGCTTTAATCCAGCAACTTGTGTTACCCCTAAAACCGAAACAGTTCCATATTCAACATTCATTCCCACCTCAACCCTTGTGCTGGCACTACCATTTGTGGAAGACACGGTTAGTCACATCAGAGAATTGTTCCAGTTGAAAAATAACTCTAACCATGTATTTTTCTTCTTTTTTGTCAACCCTGATTTCATCTGAATTAGCTCTCTGATCTGGCTTGTTCTTTGGTTGCACAAAAAAGTGTCAGCACCAAGTAGCTATTAGGAACACACACTTGTGGTGAGAAAAATGGAATAATAAACAGCTGCTCTTGGCATCAGTATGTTTTTTTATGTGAAATTAAAATAACCCTATCACCAAGCCCCTCAAAAAAAAAAAGTTTTAGCAATGATTTGGTCAGAGTTCTGTAACACGAGCAACAAACAAGCCAGCGAGGAGGGAGAGTGTTTTATGTTTTGCGTATTTTTAGTCTGGCTACATAAACTACAGATTCCCAAAGCCTGACTTTGCCTAAAGAATATAATCAGCAACAATTTGAGAGTACTGTGGTTTTCAGCCTGTTATTTTAGAACGATGCCACCAATACAAGTTACAGATGCTGTTCTGAACTTGTAACATATTACTGGGTCTAGCTTAAATTATTCAGGTTTGGCTTAATAAATAAATCAATACAGAAACGCATTTTCCTTAGAAATTAGTTCGCTGAAGCCTTACTTCACTGGAAACAAACATAATTGCCAAGAGACAAAACACCCAGTAATTTGGTCAGCTGACAATTCAGAATCTACACTAACATTTTATCCCCTTTCTGGACTTCAGTGACTCGTGGCATTAAATATATGTGGGACAGAGTGGGCAGAAACCAATTGCTTTGGAACTGTTTTGCAGAATACACATGCAGAAACATTAAAATATTTAATTTTAAAGCATGTTCATCTTTCCACCTTTAAAGAAGGATTTCCACATTGCCCTACAGCTAAGCTGTTGCAAATAGGAAGGTATTTTTCTAGATATTTACAAATATCTACAAGTTATTACGAGTCAGAAACTTTAAGAAATGCCCCCTGTGTATTCATAACAAAGAAGGCAGAACAAACTGACTCCATCCAGTAAAATCCACTTGTAAGACTGTATCTGGAACTTAGATTCTACACGCAGACTGCCTTGGTAGTACTTTTATCGTGCCAATCCTTAAAAAAAGCAAAACCAAGAACAGAGCAAGCAGTTAACTGAACCAAAAGCATGCCTGAAAATTTACTTTGAGTGAAACAAACAACAAACCTATAACAGAAAAGAGTACTTACTATATACTTACTGTAAGTGATGCCTCGTTTATTCTAAATATAAGCCAAATACTTGGCGCATTTTTAAACTTCTTGCAGTATGAATGATTCGTTTGCAGAAAGCTGCTGTTACAGACTTCAGATCTAGAATTTGAAACTCTCATAATTTATTTAAATAAAACTTTCAGTAATCTTCTCGGAGTAGACCAAAAAAAAGAAAAAGTTCTGCTTTAGAAAAGCTTTAGTGGATTGTACTACTTTCCAAACTGCCATTCTGATTTTCTAATCTGTCCATTCTGAAATGTTGAAAATAATTTCGTGCTCTTGTATGACACCAATTCCTCAAAACGAGTTGAAGTTACAAAGCTATTTCATTTGCTTCTCTAATATCACACCCTAACGTTAAAAACAAACAAACTTGTACAGTAGCATTTCCATTTCAAATAAGAAACTTCATGCTGGGAAAAAACCCTAACCCTGCGATATGCGGTCTTAATCAGCTGCGCAGTGAGCAAGAGAGCCTTGGCTAACACAGCACAACACTGAAAATGAGAATCAACAACTGAATATGCTTTGGAAACAATCAGAAACTGACTTCATACAAGTTCTACTCAGTTACTATCAGCATGGATGGGCTATCGTTACTCACCATCAACAGATTATTATCCTTAACAGATCAAGCAATACCTACTGCAATATCAACAGTTCATGCCAGAAATACACACGGCAAAAGGCACTGACAGTAACAGCATTACTACTTGTACCAAGCAATTAAACAATCCCAGTTTCCCCTTTGAGGTGTGAAACCAAAATGATTCCTAATACACAAGAAAAGGCAGAGCTGACAAATCTCTGGGGTTGCACATTAACCTCACTAACTTGGTCCCTATTTTTTACCCCTCGCAACTCCCCACCCCCCACCCCCCAGTCACAGTGCTGGCATCATGCACTCACACTGGAACACCATGACCTCTGTCCTCCAGCTCTGCGACACAACAAACCAAATGAAAATGCCAAGGAAGAGGTGCAGGGATTCAAGGCAGTCAGGAGTAAACATACCTGGGGTACTAATGCACAAGTGTGCCTCACCAAAAAGTGTACTTTCCTTCTCCTATCACAAGATGTGTTGCAGCTGCTCTGGAATACATGACTTCATGTACTAAGGATTTGCAGAAAGCAGAAAAAAAAAAAAATTGAAAAAGAGCTGGGAGCTAACTTGTGAGAGAATCAGACACTTCTAAAAAATTAAAACTTTCCATGATACAGTCTTAAAAACCTCCCACAATTAAATATCTACAGTCAGTTGTCTATCTAAGGGCACATGTATACAAAAAAGCAAACCAAACCCAAAAAGCAGGTGGTAAAGCCAATTAGATTGGCATTATTAGATAAAAGCTGAATATATCCAGTGGCAAAAATCAGGAACACTATCTGTAATTCCACCTCAATAAAGAAGACAGCACAACTGGAAAATGTTCAGAGGTAATCAAAAGGATGATTAAAGATACGGGAAGCTTACTTCTTATGACCAACTAAGACAACAAGCTAGAGGGAAGCAAAAGAGAATGGACATACGACACAAGTCTGAAAATCACAAATCACATGGAATTGGGGAATATGGCTTGAGGTTTGCTGTGTCGTACAAGAACTGGGATTTATCCGAAGAAACTAGATGGTGGTAAGGTCAGAACAAACAAATAAAGGTAATTTGTAACAGCACGTAATTAAATTGCTGAACTTCTTATCAGACGAAGCTGTGGGTGACAGAAGTTTACATGGCTGTAGAAAGCAATTGGACAAATTCATGTAAGAAAAATCCAGCAAGAAGAATTAAATACGATAGCACTGTCTCTATGATGCTCTGCAACTCCTCACTTGGATCTCCCCATTACGTTACTCCAAGAGGAAAGTCCCCATGCCACACACTGAATGAAACAGGGAGGGCAGAACAAGCAGCTGGGAGTGCTGCTTGTCCTTGTTCGTTCTTCCTGCGTGCCTGCTGGCGGCCACCATCAGCATGAGGCGGCATCTGACGGTGTCCAGCCGTACTTATGACCTGTTCATAAACCCACCACGGCTGTGATTGCACACCAATGACGGCACTGAAGTACACTTCTCTGCTCTGACCATGAAACATAGTGCAGACACAAGAGACTGAGTAACTGCTTTGCAACAGCAGCTCACCACCAATATTCCTTTAACTTGTCTTAATGTGAGCAAGTCTTGAAGATAAAAAAAATACTATACTAATTCAGTTCACTTATATAATTTTACTGTGTAAACTTATAAAACATAAACCAACTAAACCATTTCTATCTGTTTTGTAAAAACTTACAGGTAACAATTACTAACAATCTATTAGCAAATTAGTATACTGAGCAACACTTAAAAATAATTACTACAAGTGGGTATTAAGATTTAGGGGGAACAATCCTTTTCTCACACTTAATCAGATGTTCCATTAGTTACATAATCTCCTGCAGAACATCCTGTGAGAGCAGTCAGGATTTTTTTGCCTAATCTTGCCTAAACCACAGCACGGCACTGCCTACAGTACAGACACTGGACCGGTTCCTTATCCATCCATGTATCGCACCTCTCTGCGCACTGCTTTGCCATTCAAATCGTGATAACACACGCTGCATTACATTCCAGTTATGCTGTACAGGTTTTTTGAACGCTTAAGTTGATGTCTCAAAAATGCTACAGACGTTGTGGAAAATAGGCTACAACTGATTACCATATCAAAATACACCTTTAAGTTTAACAGCTTTAACTTCATTCTCCCCTAAAGTAAACAAGCTAATTTCCTACTAGCCAGGCAAGGCACTTTAACAGACTTACTGGTAGACTACCTGCCATTTCTCTATTTTTCCTCTTTGACATGCTTATAAAACAAGCTATGCAAACAAACAAAGGAAAAAAAAGTGAAACTGTTACACAGGCCAACTCTTCAACTAATTCCGCAAAAACTCCTGATCAGAGAGCTACACTAGGAGAACAGAACTGCAGAAAGAAAAAGAAAGCATTTTTGTAACACCATCTTAAACCTCTATCATGTGTTTTGGAATGAAATTACACCAAATACTATAAAAATATTTGCTTTTCCCTACTGTAGTAGCAGTGTTGTCACTTACAACCAAGGTTTTTACTTGCTTTAAATTATGTTTGTTACTTTTCCTAATACACCACCCTCCTCAGGGCACACAGTTCCACAGTTCCAAAAGCTGGAAAGATGCATCTCTATTCCTCTGGGCACCAGGGGAAACTTGAAAAACATACTCTACAGGTTAAAATTTGATTCCAATGTAAATTCAAATTTTTTTAAAAATTCATTTTGAATAAAAACCTCCTCATTTTGTAACCTGACCCATATTATTTCCACAGCTGAAACTCCCTCTCCTAACCTCCACTGCCCAGAAACACAAGTCAGACAGTAGGGTATTTAGCTACTTTGGAGTTTCAATTTTTAGTAAGCTACTCCCTCAAAGTGGATTCCTATGTTTTAGGAATCAAAAGCTTAATACAACTATTTGCAGTTTTCAAAGATTACTAAAGCCAGTAACTGCTTGTGCTAATATAATTTAATTCCAAAAGAACTCCTTGAAAGCTCCACCAATTAAAGAAGCATAATAAACATTGAGCCCCTCAGGTTGAACTCTGTTCCTGAGAGCAAAAGCAATTTCACACAACTATTAAGGATAGGATATTAGGAATACCATACTTAATCTGTACTTGCAAGGGAGTACAAGTCAGCCTTAATACAGTTAAATGAGTTGGAATTTGGCCAGAAACCAGGGTTATGACAAATCCAAAAGCCAGTCTATCCAACAGTACAATGTGTACTTGTTTATACACTTTTCTACTGCACCATTTGATGACGGAAACAAAAAAAAAAATGTGTTTAGGCTGGTGCTTAACTTTAAACAGGAAGAGTTTCATTTAAGCCATTTAAAATAAATCACTTAACTCCCCCCCACCCTCATACAGACTGATGCTCATAAAAATGAAAAGATTTTGTCCGAGCTACTCTGTGGCTGTACAGAGCCGTGAATTTTATTATGAAATAATTCAAAATAACACCTTAGAATGATATGGACATGGAAATTTTAATTCTGTGGTGAGTCATACTCTTTCAATCTGTTTCTATATAACCTGGGGCAACTTACTACAAGTGTCCCAAAAAGCATCAAATGCTGATTTCAAAGACAGTGCAGACAAGGGAAATGATGCAAACGTGGGATAAGTGTAAGCCAGTTGAGAAAAACAAATCCATTCAGCACCATTTTAAGCATACTTCAGAGTTTCACAAATGAAGAACGAACCACACTGCAAGAAGTTACTGCGCAGAAATTGTTTTCTGTAACTGCTCATGCATGTGTCCCACAGTAAAGGCAAGATGTGCTACATTTTGAGAAAAGCAAAGTCGGACTGCCTTGCATTTGCTGTGGAATCTCTCAGGGAAGAACATGCAGTCACTTCCTTGTGAGTCAAGGACCTTGGATGAGTATCAACTGCAACGTAACCAATAAGATGCCAAGCGGTAAGCAAAAGTTTTTCAAGCATAAAAATGTAACTGTATTTCAAATACTGAGCAATCTTAGCAACGTATTTTAAGGTATACATGCCTCAAGCAAAATCTGTATTATTTTGCTTCATGAAGAGTGTCAGTCAGTTATTTACTCTTTCAGTTGAACTTCTTCCACAGTATTTCAGCCTCTTAAGCTTAAGGCACCTCACTGGACCGTATTGCGTATCAATTAGTACTGCTTAATTAACAACAGTCCCGTATGAAGCAGTGACAGAAATAAATTTTTAATTTGTTTATTCTATTGATCACTTTGAAAGTTAACGCGTTTTATCAACTTAGACAACATGATAGCAGCAATAGCTTCCTACATTAGCATGTGTGTATAGATTCATATTTCTTAACATATAAGCTGAATGCTAAGGAAAAAAAAAAACGCAGTATACCATTGTTTTAAAACCAGAATTACCCTTAGAAACAGCAAACCAAATTTATTCCTGTGATGTACAGTTTGTAATGAAAGTAATCTTGAGAATAGTAGATTGTTCCTTTGGTATCTGAAAAAGGCTTTTAGAAATCCTTATTGATCAAAATGTCATTTACCAAAGGTTATTTCTTATTTGAAATATGGAAGTCATGAATATCCTACATTTTTTTATAAATATGAAATTGTGAACAATAATAAAAATACTGCTTTTCTCATCCACACACTAAAAAGGTTATTCTGCATACATTTAAAGACACTTACAAATTCAAAAAATTATGTAACAGCTGCATATTCAGTAAGAATAAATGAATAAAGATGGCATGAGAAGTTTTCCAATACAGAAGTCAATCACACCTACTTACCGGAACTTCTATTAACACTTTCCTTTAAGATAAAGGAAGACTACCACACATGCTACGGTAGTGGGTTCTGCACACAGGTAAAGGTCTGACTATCCGACAAAAACATAATTATTAGTAGTCTTCCAAAAGGTGTCATAAATGTTACAAGACTTACAATGGTTTCATTTCAAACACTCACAATAAAGCCCAGACTTTATTCTATACATAGTAAAGCATTACACAGGCAAAATTGCTTATGTATTCATTTAGTGTTTCAGGCAGGTTAGAACAATTTTCTACAGACACAAATATCATTAGATTTTCCTGCTTCGAAGTTATATTCCCTCAAGGGGCACGCTAAGATTAAAATACACCAAAATCAAAAATCACAGTAAAATAGGGAAAACTATTTACATTTTACCAATTCTACTATAATAAACAAAAGGCTTAAATATATCCTTGTTGAGGTATCCATCAAACTCCTGATTTATGCCTACCTGGCAAAAGTACTGGTTCCAGTTTTTTAATCCTTGGTTCTGACGCTATATGGTCTTCAGCCTGAAGGGGAAAAAAAAAAAAAAAAAAGAAAATTCACTTAAAAACACGACATTNATTCACTTAAGAATCAGAACTTTACAGTCAGACACAAGTCTGATCTATTTGGGCAAAGGAGAAAGTTCTTCTAACTTAAAAAGTTGATCTTGAAGAGCTAGGATCCAATCACAGCAACAGTTTTCTGTAAAGATATTAACATTTTTGTGTACGTTTAGCTTTGTACCAGAATAATAATATAATGTTTAAAGTACTAATGTTTAACTAATTGTGTAACCTAGGCTATAACAAGTCACAGGACAAGCAAAAACCAATTTGGCTTGACACTCCATAAAGGCTCAAGTCCTACAGCAAGCTTTACACAGATATCGACACTCAAGTTGGCACAAAACTCTCAACCTACTTTTAACATGCATGACTTTCCAACACAGGAAAAACTTCCAAAAAACCAAGGCCTAGAACACATACATGCCTACTTGCTTTTTAATTCCAAGCCTTAAAAATAAAAATACTTTTATAAAAAGACCGGAACCTTCAGTGCAATAACCTTAATGCCTGTGGTTCTTACACTGACAGTGATACTGCCATTTCCCAGGACTAGGAATATCCAGAACTACGCTGCATGGACATTTCACTTTTACCAAAAAATTGTGAAAAAGCAAAAATGAGTCAACACGTCAAACGTGTTGCTAGATGAGGTCCTGCCTTGTCTAAAATAAATTAAAAAAAAAAAAAAAATCACATTGTCAAGTGCACGCCCAGACCACACAAAAAAATCCCAGTGGTTCCACTAGATATACTTGATACTATAGGCACTACATATAGCATTCTACTATACATACTTGATCATCTTATTTATGCCATCAGCCAAGTTTTAAATGTGAAACGATGGCTACAATGAAACTTTAATTATTTGCATAACAGACAAGCACCAGCTGTTTTCTCCTCCAAGTATTCCACAGCATGAGAGCGGGTAACACCGATCCCAGACAGGAAAGCGAGCCCAAACACCTGAAGCATTATTCCTAACTTTCCAAAATAATCTCACATTGGCCAGTTTTAATGAACACAAGACTTCATTTTGATAAAAGCTCCACTCCTCGGCCAAAGATTGGGCTTGTCACCAGCAAACGCTCACTTTGGGTTTGCGTGCGACTTCACAGACCGAGAGGCCAACAAGCTGCACTCCTCAACGACTGCACAGCTTTTGTTTTCCCCTCGGCGACCGACGATTTGTGGGGGCTCTTGGGAAGCCCCCAGAAGAGGCGAGACGCGCAGTTGCTGGTTTCCTACCTCGCGAGGCCGGTAACCTCGAGGGGAGCCGGGGAGAAGCTCCGGGCAGAGCCCCGGGAGGCTCCCCGAGGGCCCCACTCCGGGCCGGCCCAGCCGCCGCCGCGCCGGGAGGGCAGCCCCGGCGGCGACACCTCAGCCAGGGCCAAGGACGGAGCCGGGGCAGGGAGGGGAAGAGCCGAGCAGGTCGCTAATGGCAATGAAAGGCTGTTACCTGAGGCAGCGGCAGAAGGTAGGACTTGAAGGTGGGTTTGGGCTGCTTGAGAGAAAACATTGTCGCTGCCGGCGGGGAGCCCGGCGGGCGGGGAGGGCGCGGCGGGCCGGGCCGGGCCCAGGAGGCCCCGTCCCGCGGGGGCAGGGCGTCGACGCCCGCCGGCT
>VYZV01037619.1:1052-15040 GCA_013401275.1 Pandion haliaetus | reverse complement strand
TTTTTTTTTTTTTCTTAATTTAGCCAAGTGGAATTATTCTGTCAATATAGATTTCAGAAACAGAACTGTCTGGATAACAATAATAGGAAAAAAAATTATTTTAATCACTGTCTGTCTAACTTTAAAGTAAGTGAACAGTGTACAAATTTTTTCTTGTCACCCTAACACATGTACATAGATTTTAATCCATAGATGGCAGTACTCTAAGACTTTTCTATAGTTAGGTTATTTTCTCAGATCCCCCCCCATCCCTTCAGGTGAATAACTCAACAAGGGAAAATTATCTTCTTTGGGAAGGTTCAGTCAAAACCAAGAGTCAGATTATACGTTAGTTAGGAGTAGGTAGTTGTCATATTACTCTGGCACTTAATATTAAAATCTGGAGGATTGTTCTGAGATGGGAAAAGTGGGTTTGTATGGAGATTTGTTGAACTGAAAAGAGATTTGTTCATGTCTATCATTACATCACTATTGCTGCCAAGAAAATAATTGTGAAAGTGTTACCCATGGAGAATATAAAAGCCCGAGAAATCATCTGTGTGTGTAACTATCTTTCCAATGACCTATTTGCAATCTCGGTGACAACAACTTGTGGGAAATGGTATTAGTTTGTATTCCTATAGAAAATTTCCCAAAAGAAAAGCAAAATTAGAAACGATGTCTGTAGTACTTTCAGTGCCACAGAATGGTGCTGTCCCCTTCTTACTGTGATGCTCACATCCAAAACTTGAGGGAATATGTTATATTAGAAACTGTATTACGTTCACATTTGTTGTTGGTAACATGGTTTCTAATAGAGCTAGTTCACAAAATTGGTTGTTGCTTTCTGAGTTTTGGCTTTGGAAGCATGATTTTGAAATGAGATATGAAACAGCTTCATTTGCTGTTTGAAGTAGAAATAACAAGGCTAATTCCTTGCTGAAACCTTCCCAGGTGCTCAAATTTTCAGCTCAAAGCCATGGGGTTTTCTTTACTGTGCCAAATGTTAATACCTCCAGTTAATTAATGTATAATATAAGAGCTGAAACCAGGACACGGTGCATGAGGAAATGAGTAGATTTGTTAAATTAGCAAATAACAAAATAATATCATGGGTCATGGCAGTCTTGGACTATCTTTGAATCTGTATGTGTTATTTTCTCCCAGTTTGCTTCCATTTACTCCTCGCCACTAATTGTGACAGACTTTGCCTGAAGGCTGCAGCAACAGTCTTTAGAGAACTGCTTGATGTGCATGTTCAGTTTCCTATAATCAGAGTAACAAGTCCATTTTATGTTCAGATTCTTCTCCTGCCTTCTGACCCTGTTACGTGCTTTTTTTTTTGTTTCCAGAGGGCAGATATTTTGGACCTGTTATGTATCTCAATCCAGGAAAAAAAAAGCAACATTTGCGATGTTTTATAAGCACTGAATCAGTTCTGCAGCAGCTTATTTATTCAAGTCTTATGTGCAGTGTGCCTAGCTATTTAAAGCACAGTGAATTAAAAGCCCTGTTTTTTCGTTTGGCTGGAAGTTTCAGTATTTCAAATCCTTTCATTCTCAAACCTGAAATTAAAATTTTGACCTTTACCAGGTGGAAATATCAATTGTTTTCTTCTTACAGGAAAGCCAGCAAACTCTGGTTTGCTGAATTCGAATCAAAATGCTTTAGGTGTAGTTTTGTTTGACCTTACTTTGCATACAACTTCCTAGTACCTCATGTTCACTGCAGATACCGCATACCAATTCTCTGTCGTTTTATTTTCTCATTTTCTCTGTTGTCATATTCTGTATTATTAGCTAGACTGAATATCCACTGGTGTGCTTTGTTTATATATTTATCCACACACACTGATACTCAGTTTAAAGGGAATTACCATTTTGTGGAAAATTGCGATTTCTATGGAGTTCCTGACTACCCGTGTTGTCTGCCAGTAAGTACCGTTGGTTTTAGATGACTTGCCCAGGACAAAACTTTTGTTGTTTGGTTATGTATCCAAGACATGTCATTTATTTATCAGAGTAGATAGCTGCGGAATAGGTTACCATTATTCAAAAATGAACACAGAATTTGACTCATCGACAGAGGCACTTCTAAGCGCCAAAACTGCCTCCTGTGAAGACACAAGCAGAAACGGGAAAAGGCCTGAAAACATCATTTCTTTATTATAACCCAAGTCTCTTGAAGTTACTGTTTCAGCATAATTTATACCAAATCATGGAATGCTCGTGTTGCCAAATGTCTAATTTATCACTGAAAAAGCTCTTTCATGTGACTTCAGTTGCATTTTAATCCACATCTTTCTCACTGGCTCTTTCATATAAGCCCCAAATAAGAGCTTCTTGCTAATCTGAAACTTAACTGAACTTCCTATTTGCCATAGGAGATGGCAATGTTTATATTGATTATACATTGAGCAATATAAAAACAGTAACTCTTGCAAAGCTGTCTTTAAATAAGTAGCATTTTCAAAAGTGAACAGAACTAGATTACGGTATGACGTGATAATATATGCAGTAAAATAGAAAAAAGAATGTGGCATACTTTAGGCTGAAGGAATGAACTTTGAATTTGAGATACGATGTACTTGAAAAAGTGTTATTGTGCTAAGACCATTTCAAATCTTTATTTCAGATATTTGTCCTTCAAACTTGCTGCTACTTCTAACAACCTGTAGTACTCGCTGATTCTGCTACCTGTTCTTTTTTGATTTGGTGTGATTAGGAAGTTTTCTGAGTATTTGTTGTTGTGGGTTTTGCAAACAGACTTTTAAAGTTGTTGTGATGGTCCTAATGACTTATCTGTAATATATTAGTGGAATTTCTTCGTGCATTCTGATTACTTTGGCTCAAAAAAGAAAGTGCTTTTGCAAATAAATTCTTGTAGAGAAGTTTTTTTTTAAGCATACTCATGTGACATTCATGAAATCCAGCTGAAAGGCATTTCAGAACTGAGCATTTAAGTTCAAGCTCAAGGAATTTAGGTTTACAAGATACATAGCTATTTTTAGCCACACTGAAATAGGCTGGAAGTTTTTCAGTTTTAATGTCCTCAGATGATGTCCAGGTAAATCTTTAATGAGGACTTAATAAAGAGCTGGGAAACAGCTGTGTGACAGTAAGGAGGAAAATACATTAACCTCAAGTACAAAAATACAGAAGTACAAAAAGTCTGTACATGAAGTAAGACAATTCAAAGAAGCTTCTGCAACTCTTAAGACCAGAGGCTTGCATGGGGTAAATATAGTGCAGAGGTGAAAGAGTTTAGAAAAGTTGCTGACTGTGCTGGCAAATATTTTCGGAAGAGGATAATGAAGGTTAGTTTTGTTGGATATGATTTTTAACTTCCTAAATGACAAGTAAGGTAAGTAGCCCTTAGAAAAGGGTAAATGCTGAGCACTCAGTGGCTACCACTGTGCAGCTTTGTTACTTTGATCACTGGGAGCAGGAGCCACCACTTGAAGTAATCCACCATGTTTTCAGGGGGCCATGTTTTCCAGTGTGAAGTTCAAGTATCAATATTGGCAATGTTTTCATTCTTCTCCTAATGGATAGGCAGTAACAATTCAACAACTTCTCTGCAAAGAAGCTACCAGCTTCTCTGCCTCAGAATGATTCTATAGCTTTGTATTTTAAAGGATCTTGTTGTGAGTTCAACCTGGTATTTAATTCTTATTTTAAGGGATTAAATATTTCCTAACCTCTCACAGCTAAATTGAGACATAGATTGTCCATCATGTGTCTACTGGGTAAAATACCAGACAAATATTTATGCATGGTAAAAATTGATGCAATTGGCCTAAACCTGGAGAAACTTGTCTTAACAGAGAAAGTTTGCTATATGTGGCATGCTAGGTATGGATTCTGTGAAGTATGATTCTTGAGCTGCCTTAGAGTCTTCTAATTCCATGTTTTCATTTTAAAATGACAGAGGATTGTGCCTGGGAAACTTAAGTAGGTACCACATTAATATTAATTTTTTTTATTGATGAGTGTTTGCACCTTATCTGTAACAAATACAATTGCAAACAGCAAGCTATACCATGATGCAAATGGCATTGTGCTAAACCACTAAAATCATGCGCTGTTGAGTTAATTTGTCAGATACATACACAATATATAGTTTAGCAATATGTAAATAAGATGATTTGGAGTTGAGAGGTGTTAAGAAAGTTTTTTTGAAGCTCTTTAAAATTTCTTGACATATGGTAGTATATTATTTCAGCCATGGTATATTGCAATGAGGGGAAGGGTTTGTAGTTTAGAACTGGGGTTTTTTATATTATGAAGAAAGATAATTAGCTTGAATGTTGTTTAATTTTTGCTGTGAAAACACAGCTCATTATAATAATATACATGTGACTCATCAGAGGCACAATGTTATCGCAGTTAATTAGTAAAAGTTTTAATTTGTGTCATATGTTGCTATGTGACTATTTTGCAGATATCCTAAAATCAGTATATGGGCAGACAGGCAATGGGTAACCTGCCTTCTGGCATCATTTTTAAAGAGGTCTTACAGTGCCTGGAGGCAAAGACTGAACCAGCCCAACCCTAAGTGTCTGATGACATGCTGGCAGACAGAAACTTGCAGTATAATGCCTGGTTCCTCCTCACTTCACTTCGGTCAAATCCCGAAAGGTCCTATTTAAATGACTTTAGAAATTCATCTTGATGTGCGAAAGGCTGGTTGTGATGCAGGTGGAATGTATCTATGCTGGAGATTGAAGGGTGATGATACACACCTAGCACTGTGTACTTCTCATCCAGTGCCTGTCCTGTGTCTATCCTGGGCCAGCTGCTTGTAAGATGAGGTTGTATTTTCCTGGGATATTTGAGAGGGTTTCAAAGTGCTTCTGATGTATCTGCCAACAGCTAAATAACACCTGGCTGAGGTCTGTACAGGCCACATGGAGCTGTGCTTACTTCCTCTCTGCAGGATGTTGAGATTGCAATTCAAGGTGGAAAGATGAGTAAGGAGGAGGTGAATGAAGGGAAGGGGGAGATGGAGCAGAGGAAGGTGAGGCCGAGAGTTAACAAGGTTAAGGGATGCAGGCAGCACAGTGACCAGTCAATAAACCCCTGCAGTGGAGGAAGGCTCAGAGGAGATGGGCAAGGGTGATGTGCTCAGGGAGTAAAGTGCAGAGTGACTGACCACAGCTGTTGGGGAAAAAAAAACGAAACAAAACCAAACCCCAAATCCCCCCCAAAACCCCACAACCCACCCAAAACTCCAAAACAAAAACCAAAACCAAAAATAACAAGCAAAAACAAAACCCCCACCCTGAACTTACCTCAAAACAAAGGGGACCAGAGGGTAGCCTTTGTTTTAGATTAACCTTCTGTATCATTTGAGTGGATCAACTGGTTGTGCAAATGTTTTTGCCCAAGTTAATCAAAAGATCATGAAAGTCCTCCTGAGCTGTCTGGACCAGCATGGGGACAGTCTATACTTGGCTCAGCTCAATAGTAGTATGTAAAACCCGAGTAACTAGCAAAGAAAGGGAGTCCAGTGTCATGATGGTGAGTATACAGAGGCTGGTAATGAGAATCACATTTGTATTGTGATTCAATTGTACGTTGCAATTGCTATGTTGTGCTTGTATTGCGATTTTGATATGTTGCTGTATCACTGCTAAATCAGAATCCCATGTAACACCAAATATCTGCAAATAAGTACATTTGGTGTTAAACATTAATCTCTCCTGGTGCAGAATATTTAAAAGAATTTAGAGAGTATTGGGCTTGGACAGACATGGAGGCTGTTTTATACATGAAGGAAGACAACTGCTGTTCAACTTTTCTGTACCCACGTATTCCTACAAATCTTTTTTGTCTTTGACAATTGTCAGCTCATTGATCAGATTCTCTCCATTTGCTCTTATATTACCTTAAATTATATTGATTTTTACTTATTTCTAATCTAGATCAAAACATTTTATATGTTTATAGAGAGCGGTTCTGAAATCTGAAGCTGAGATGAGTTAGGCTACAGGTTAATCTCCTCTGAAACACACTAATTACTAGCGAAACATCAATGAAAAAAAATTTTTAACTTGATGAGTCTGGCCAATCTTTAGGAATTTCTGAAATCTTTTACAAGTGAAAGAACTCATGTTTCTTTTAAAACCCATCAAATAGAGCAAATAAGTGCTCCTTTTATATTGGACTCTTCTTGGTTTTATTCAGCATCCTGCTTTCCCTAGAAGCTTTCTGTATTCTTGGTTTTTATTTTGAATACAAAACATATAGTAAACAAGCATCTTTTCCCAATTGCTGTGCAAGGTCTAAATTAGTCATAAAAGTTTATTGGTCACTGCAGTGATGCAGTTCAGTGATATATATTGGCCAACTGAAACTCCCTGCTCTGGCTTCTTGCTATGGAAGGGGCTAGTTCTACAGAGAAGATAGTTAGCTACCAACCCTTTTAATTCCTCCTTTCACTGAGGAAGGAACAGTGGCATGAAGAGGAAGAATCAGAAATATATTTTCTGCTTGTTTCCTCCTTCTAGATAGGACTTCTGTCCAGTACAAGTGGGGAAGCACTATAGAGAGAGAGAGAGAAAGAGATGAAAAACTCTCACAGATGGTTATCAGAAATTGTGAGCTTAGATGTTAATATGGCTGACATAATTCTGACATAATTTGATGGTGTAGTTTAGGTCTGAGTATGAATGATGCAGTTTGAGGTAAATGCTGGAATATTTGTTTCTGAAATGTGATGTGAAAATTCATACCTAATTAACTGCTCTGGATTTGCATGAAAGTTAAGTATAAATTAAATCATCTCTGGCCAGAGTGAAACAAGGGTTTACACTTCTATGAAATTAAGATGCTATTGTCTACTCCTGTTTAGAAGAGGGTGTTTAAAAAATACAGGATGGAGGCAGGGAAGGAATCCAGCCTATTTGCCTTTCTTTTGCTTTTAGGTTTTTAACTATATCATTATAAAAGTTATTTTAAGACTATTTAATCAGGTTTTTATCAATTTGTATGTATGTAAGCTTAAAAATAATTCAGAATATATAAAATGTTGCCTCTTTTTAAGGCTGTGTCACACTTCAAATGAACAGTAAATTTCATCAAAGAGGTTTGATTTAACTGTAATGCCATGGCCTCATCTTTACCTCCATACAAATGCCAATGCCCACTTTACCTTTGGAATGAAGGCTTTAGGCTCTCGCACAGTTAGATGCCACTGAAAGTTCTGAGAATAAATCTTCATCTTGCCCAACAGACTGTGTCACTGTGTGGGATGGCTTAAACACTTGGCTTTGATGGCCATGGAAAGGCTGAGGTATAGAGTCCCTTCTTTCCCAGGTGTTGCTGGTGAGGGCCCTGTGTAAAAATGGGGCTTCTCTGACTGTCGTAGTTGCTGTTTCTTGCTAGTTGGCCCTTATCATCCAGGCTCTAATTCTAAGGTGCGAGTGCTTCAGGCCAGGCTTATAATACTGTGAAGTTTTTATTTTGATGATTTGGGACAAGAGAAGGGATCTTTCCTTTCTTTGTGGTCCAGGAAGCACTAAATCAATTTTGCCTGATGATAAAATCATGAAACTAATGTTTATACAATCTAATTTGTTTTCAGAAAGATGGAAGCTGAAGCATATTCATGTCCTGCTTTTGGCTGGAATAAAGTTAATTTTCTCCCTAGTACCTGGTATAGGGTTATGTTTTGGATTTAGTATAAGAATGTTGATAGCACACTGATGTTTTAGTTGTTGCTAGGCAGTGTTCATACTGAGTCAAGGACTTTACAGCTTTTCATACTACCCTGCCAGCAGAGGCTGAGAGTGCACAAGAAGCTGGGAGGGGGACACACACAGGACAGCTGACCCAAATGAGCCAAAGGGGTATTCCATACTATATTATGTCATGCCCAGTATATAAACTGGGGAAGTTGGCCAGGGGGGCAATGTAGCTCAGGGATTGGCTGGCCACTGGTCAGTGGGTGGTGAGCAATTTTATTGTGCATCACTTGTTTTGTATGTTCTATTATTATTATTATTTCTACTATTATTTTCCCTTCCTTTTCTATCCTATTAAACTGTCTTTATCTCAACCCATGAGTTTTAGGTTTGTTTTTTTTATTCTCTCCCCCATCCCACTGCAGGAGGGGGAGTGAGTTTACTTGCCAGCTGGGGTTAAACCATGACAATTCAATAGCTTCAGATGGCAGGCCCACTCCACTGGAAATAATTGTTGTTTCCCTGTAAGATGAAAGAGCAACTGCATTGAAATTCTGGGTAGTTGTTTGAAAAACAGCATATGCTCTGTTATTTATATCTTATTTAAGCAACTGGTTATGCGACATGGCTTGCTGTTTGGCTTGTCTCATTTTAATGACAGCAAAGAGTAGTGTATGCTGAGATTTTGATTAGCTGGGCTCTAAATGTGTTCTCAGAGTAAAGCTTTTTGTGCTGTATACATCTACATGAGCTCAGGAGTAGTTACTTTCTAAAGTTATTTTCACTGCAGCTCATACAGAAGAACTATGTGTGTTAATTGGTAAGAGTTGGCCACCTCCATTGCTACTGGGCATGAGTTTGACAACTGTTTAGTCACTCTCTCATGTTCTCATGACAAATTTTGCCCTGTTGATTCCACGGGAGGTTTTGTTGGAGTCTTGTCAAAAGCTTTCTGGAAAACATTAAGACATTTTTAGCATGTAAATACTCGTTAACAGTGGTTAGTGGTATTGGTTTGCCTTAGATAGCCTTGCCCTGTGAACCAGAGCCCCTAGATTACACACTTTTTCTTCAGTTGGAATGAGTTTTTTCCTCTGTCACCTTGAGCCATATCAGGGGAAATCTTGACAACATGCATGTTGTCATATCCATTCTTGTAGAAAAATCAATGGTGGCATAGGCTAAACTTTAATAGATTTTCTCATTTGTTAGGCACGTGAGTGACAGTTATTTTGCCTCAGATGTTCTTCTCTTTTCAAGGGACTTGATTTCCTTCTGTGGCATTCCTTGTAGTAGCTAATATGTCGATGAGTTGTCCTTTTTCTGTGTTTCCTTCACAAGATGAATGGTGGTTATTGCCTGAGAACAATTTTGAATAGGGTAGTGCTGAACTGTAAAATCTTCTGTTCACCCCTGGTACCTTTATTATGACAACTGAATTTTCTAACACACTCCTGTAATACTAAATGTGTGTCATTAAAGGTCTAAGGGGCTGCTTCTAAATGTGAAGGGGTAACTGAGGCTCAGCGAGGTCTCTCCAGTCCCAGAGCACTACCCTGTCTCTGCCATCGGCAGTGTTAATTAATGACACTCTTGATAGTTCACATGTATGATGCGTGGATACCAGTTTTGTGGGATCAGCAGAATTCAGGGCTCCATGTTTCCTGAAGAGAGGAAATAACATGGAATTTGATTGATTAGTTTCAAGTGGCAAAAGTGATAAACATTAGGTCTTAACATATATTGGTTTCAACCTGGAGTGATTAATGTTGTTGCAAAATTTTTACTAAACTCCATTTTACCATGTTGTTGGGACTCTCATTTTACTGATTAACTGGTAAGGAACAAGTTCAGAAAGAGAGAAATTCTTCAAAATGTGGTTGAAATAATAATGATGTGCCTGAGAGTGTTTGTTCAAGTGAATGCAAGAATATGACAGCATGGCAGCTTTTCTTTATGTGATGGTGATTTTATAAAAAGAAAAAAAAAATCTTAAGTATTTCTGAATAACTAGGAGTGTGGACATAAACTAAATCCATGAAGGATGAAATTTGACTTGTATTGTCTAATGCCTTCCTACTGTGGAACAAGTCATAAAATAAACTTTCATGGGATATTTGTTAGTCTTCGGATGGTGTAGGACTCCTATTGCATTACTTTCAAGACCTGTGTCCTGCTTCATGTGATGATCAGTCAATTGCTTTCAAATTACAGCAGTAAATTATTGCCTTATTTTTCCAATATGCTCTAAAGAAGTGTATTATGAAAAGGCATGGAATAAAGAACCAGTTGTCTTAAACATAAGGTCACTTCCTTATTGATAAGATTGCTGAACAATTACTCCAGCCATTGGGAACTGGCATTATAATATTTGAAACTACAGCAAAAGGTTTTTTTCAGAATCAACTTGAGCTGTCTTATTGAGGTATTGGAAGGACTTTATAATTTGAGCTGGGAATTGGGTTCAAGCCAGTTCATGCAGGGGTACATGCAACCTGAGAATGGCTGCTCATCCATGACCAATACTGACCTTAGCCTGTCTTTGAAAGTCTCCAAAAGTGCTGTGGCAAATGCCTGTCAGGACTCTGTTTCCTACTGTTTCATGACAAACAGTTAATACTCAATGATTCGAGTTCCTTTCATTTGGTTTCAGGTTTTTGAAGTCACCCTTCACTGATTTTTGAAGTTCTGTATAAAAACATCAGTGTAAATGAGTGCCATGATAGAGCTACACATTCCCAAATTGTGCTTAACTCACAGCAAATCCAAGAGTCTTACTCTGAGGGAATGGAATAATGGTGTGGACAATTAGAAGGCCCTGTATTGTAAAACTAATGGAGTACATATTGTGCAGGTGGTTGCTTCTCATTGCTAGATGCCCATTTTGATTAGCCTACAGTTATTTCCTATTTTTAAACTAGGATAACGTTCTCCAGATGTCACTCCATATGAATAAGAGGGAAAGAAAGACTATGCCTGAATATCAAATGCCACTAAGGTTCACTTACCAGCCCATGGCTCATTTAAAAAGGGCTAGGCTGAAAGTAAAAATGCTGATTCTTAACTTTCTCAAGGTGTTACCTCTATTCTTCTCCTGGTTTGACCTGCCTTGTCCATTTTGTGTCTAACAGAACAGTCTGTACCATAATGGCACAACAGAAGAGTTTTGTGATGAGCCAAGCTGCACGCATCGTAACCCTGTATCTAGTCTCTACAGAACAGCCATATAGCTGAAGTTATCGGGACAAGAAGTTAACACATCTAAATCGCTTTTTCTAAAAGGCTTAACATAATTAAATGAAGCCTGCTGGATCTTCTCTGAGAGCCTGTTTTTACTGGCAGAACAGAAAGACTTTTTTCACAGAGTTTTTGGAGCAAAGTTATTTTGGGTCTGATTTTCAAAATCTGAAGTGTAGAGTGCTGTCTCAGAATTCAGTGACATTTTACTGCGTAAAGATGTGTTGGAGGGAGTGTGCTGCTAGATTTCATGAGAAGTTGTAGTTTTGCTGCTTAAGCAAGATTCAGTCAGAAGATTAGAGAGCATCGGTCTTTTTGGTGTTGGATGCTCTTGTGTGTGTGTTTAATGTGCTCCGAAGAAGAGTAAGATAAAGGCCTTCTATTCTCTGTAACTTGAAATCTGAAGATAACATGAGTCATGGAATAAATGAGTAGTCAGAGAAAGAGACTGACTACACAAAAGGAAAGAGAAGACCCTGGAAACTTTCTGTGGCAGCGCGTAGCCACTGTCAGCATGATGTGATATTGCAGGGCTGTTGCACAGCAAACAAGTTGACATAAGGAAGCAAGAAGAGTCACGTAGCTCAAGTGCTGGAATATGGAACTAAGTAGACCTGTGCTCCATTGCCAGTTGATCACCAGTCTTCAGGAGCCTTGATGATTAATAATTGTGAAGAAACTGTACAGGCCAGTATGTAGACCATAGATCTACTGAAATCACTGAATGCAACTTAGGTTGTATTAGTTCATTCTGGAATTGTTTATGTCAGAAATAGCAGCTCTTTCTGGTTTTGTATATTGTAGTTGCCTTATGTTGGTTTGAGTATGTGGATAGATACAAGGCAGGAGCCCTGGAGCAGTGGATGTTGTCATGTTTCTGAACTGTCACCAAGATGTGAATGAAGGAGCTGTCCTAAAGACACTAATAGGTTTTTTTTGGTTTTTTTTTTTGAGACACGATCAGGACCAGTAAGCAGCCAGGAGTTTGAGGAGCTTCCATGTGTGGAAGACAATTTCTGGATCTAATTTAGGGGAAGTGCTGGAACCTTCTGCTAATCCTAAACACATGTGGACCTTGGGAAAGAGAATAGGACTTCTTGGAGATTGCTGTTTCTGCTGTGACACAAGCTATTCTCTATCACAGCTTTTCACTGCAGCCATTTCTGCCCTATTTCATAGTGTCTGAAGCCCTAGAATATAAAAGTTCTGCTATTCCCCTTTCCTCAGCATATAAAGAGGATATTTAATACCACGTTTGATCATGTCAGCTGACAGCAGAATGCAAGAACTGGCTGTTCTAAATATGTGGTCTGTTTGCACTGAGAACAAAGCACTGGTTACATTTAACTGGAGAATAATAATTATGTCATATTCTAAAGCTAACCAAAATTACAGTGCATTCTCAAACTTTTTTGGGACATCAGAAGGTGGGACTTTATACCCAATATTACTCCTTAACTTAGTTTCACATATTGTGTGAAACACTCTATGCTAGAGGTCCAAATGCAGCGGTAGGGTTAATGGATGGGATTGTCCTTGAAGCTAGCAAGTGCTTACTCCAACCTCTGACAGTAAAATTCTGTTTCATTCATGTTGCTTTGGCTTGCCCAATCTTTGAAAATGTATTAGTGTAAAATTTCTCTTTATGTATGGATTTCAACTTAGAGCACAAACATGTGGGCAGGTTCCATCCATGTTGGGAGACTAGAACTGTTTTTAGCTAAGACCAGTTCGGCCCGGCACAAGCAAGGAGCATGTTGCTGAAGTCCTGGGGAAGCTTCGCAGAATGCTGTTGGCAATTCAACAGACATCTAATTTGTTCTGGGTCATTTTAGGGTGAATGAAGCATGTTGTTTGTCTGTCTTATGCTTATAGAGAAGCCATTTTTCAAAGGGGCTATAAAACTGAGGTCTTTAGTACCTGCAATTTACCGTTGTTATCTTAAAACTGTCAACAGAACTAAGATTTTACTTTAATGTAATAACAGCTGCTGTCTGCCTACCTGTGTTTCCTGTTTGGAAACATTTTACGTATTTTTGTTTCGTGGGCTCAAAGTTGGTTGTAGTAACGTTGATATGTTATGTGACTTGTAATAAGCTCATTATGCCATTAATTATTAGTACCTCATTGCAATCAAAGCACTTCTCAGAATAGAAGTTAATTTTTCTCTTTTTCCTCCCCCTACCCTAAATAACAAATAGCCCATTAAATAAACACAAAGAAAACAAAAACTGCAGTGAAAGTAAATAATTTTGAAATAACTGAAGTTAGACACTCCAGGATTAATTTAATTTATAGTGTATTTTTGTTTCTAATAGTTGCACTGTCTTTTAAATTGAGGTTTGTTTCTCTTGCTTTGTCTAACTTTTATCTACGTTCCAGTAGTGGATTTTTTTTCCTTGATAGAAAGGGTTGCTCCTTTAAAAAAATTCAGAAACTAAAATTCTATGAGGTTTTAGGGCATACTGTAATAGAATAGTGGCACGATTACTCTGAAGTCAACAGAAATAAATGGAGTTTTGCATTAACTCTGGAGTTTCTTGGGTCATGCAAGTGTAAAAAAGAGTTATGTACTTAGTGCAATATCTTGTTTGGTCCCACAGAGAAAAGGTGCAGTGGAACTTCTGTCTCTTAAAACTGGTTTTGGTACTTTGTTTTCCAGTGTAGTTTGATACCATCTTTGGAAACAACTTCTGATGAAGGCTCAATAGCTTTCTATGTAACTCAACAGTTGCAAGAGCTCTACAGCAATGAACTAAGGTGTCCTGGGTACAGTTGGGATAGAGCTAGTTTTCACAGGAACCTGGGAGGGGGCACAGCCAGGACAGCTGACCTGAACTAGCCAAGGAGCTATTCCATACCATGTGACATCATGCTCAGTATATAAATGGTGAGTGGGCTGGGGGGAGTCTCTCTGCTCTCATTGGGGAAGTGGTGGAGCGTCGGGTTCTGGGTGGTGAGAAGTTGCACTGCGCATCACTCGTTTTGTATGTTCTATTATTAGTACGATTGTTGTTGTCATAACTTCTCTTTTTGTGTTGTCCCAGTAAACTGTCCTTATCTCAACCCACGTGGTTCCGTTTTT
>VYZV01037618.1:114968-134559 GCA_013401275.1 Pandion haliaetus | reverse complement strand
TCTCCCCTCCCCCCTCTTTTTTCTCTCCCCTCCCCTTTTTTTTTTCTCCCCCTTTTTTTCTGTTTTGCCTTTCTTTTTTCTGGTGGTTTCTCTCCTCTGGTCTTCTGTCTGTAAAATTGCACTAAAAGGTAATGGCGAATGAGTGGAAGACATCAGCAGGGCACACAGGCTATGGTATGCAGCACTGATCTTCAGGGGAAAATCAACTAAGAGGTTAGGTTAAGGACCTCTTACTTTGTTAAAGTCACCCCTTCCTAAGAAGCACAATTTCAAATTACCTTTTTCTGCTCCTCCTTGCTTTGTTTTTGCATGGAATTGCCTTCAACAGTGGTCAGAGACACTGGCCAGCTTCCCTCGTGAGCTGCTACCCCAGTGGAGCTGTCTGCCTGGACGAGCCAACCATCTGACCTCAGATCAAAAGTTTTTCAGTTCCCAAATAATGACGATCTGATTCACTTTCCTTCTAGCTGCCTTGCTGTTCCTCGGGTAGCATTCCTACTCCTGGTAAGAAACAGAGCTTTGTATCGCATGTTATGCTGAGACATAAGCCTGCCACTAGCTGGTTGGGGTTTGAAGAGGCTTCCTGTATGGATGGGTGCGATGTAACTAACGGTTCGTGAGAGTTATGGGTATCCTTTTGAAGCACCCGTTGCACAGCTCTGACACCACACCAGATGAGATGGACCATGGAGCTGATGCACAATGGCAATTTGCCTTTCCCCCCCCCCCAATCTCTCTCTGGGATTTCTTTATCCCATCATGGCTTGGTGCTTGGTTGCACCTGGGAATGTTATGAATGTGTCTGTTGGGGGCAATTGAATTCCAGAATTTGGAAAATTCACGGTACTGTGCTGAAGAGAGGTGGAGAGGGATAAATATATTGGTAAATCACATAGATGAAGCCATAAGGCATCAGTCTGGAATGAGCTTGGCTTGTGTTTTAATTGCATGACGTAAAACTAAACACACAAATTGCACACCTGAGCAACTGAGACAATCTTTTAGAAGTGGTGTGTGTAATAATAAAAAAAATTGTTAGCAGAGTGTCACTAAAAGTGTGGATTGGCTGCTATTGCTTATGCTTTTCTTTTCTCTCTTGTAATTATCATGACTGGTATTTTTAGGGTAGCTTTGCAGCTTGTCTATTTTCTGCTAAGTTGGCTAAAAATGATGGTCTCACGTGACATGATAAATATTCTCTTGGAAACCGATGCTGTATATATCCTGAACTTCCCCTTCTGTTGATGTCTGGATTCATTCCTTAAAATTGGAACAGCAGGAGCTGGAGAAAAGGTGTCCCTTTGTATTAAAGTCTGTGCATATGGCTGTTACAGTCTTAAGAGTAGCTTGAATAGTCTTCGCAGATAAAGTTGATAGACAGGTTTGGTTTTGTTTGCTTTAGCTTTTGTATGGTATTAGCCTTAGTTGTAACCTCTTTCAGTTTCTATTATCTTTTATCTGGACTTCCTAGAGCTCTGGTCCTGCAGTGAAATCCATGCAGATAGAGTCCTTCTGTGCTGAGGTTGCGGTAACGAGGCCAGACACGGAGCACAGGGCTGCTGCCGTACTGCTCTCATGTGGCACCTCTCCGCTCGGTAGTGCTCAATCTTTCCTACTGGAGTCATAGGGCTTTTCTGGTTTTATTTATTTACTTATTTTAGGGATGCCCTTATAGGAGCTTTTCTCTGCTAATGTGTCTCCTGTCTGTTTTCGTAAGACATCTAAGTATGTGTTTCTTCAGAGGTGTTGAGGACTGCATGTTGCTGGTGCCCTACCCCAGGACTTGTCCAAGCTGTCCTGCCTGAGCTCTGACCTGCAGTAGCTATTTCATGGTCAGCTGGCCTCGCTCCGAGGTCTGTGGAGCCTCAGCACAGGTTGAACATATCCACCTAGAACTATGTGTCTACTTGTGCGTTACATATGTGAAGACAGTGCTTAATCTGAAAACTCAAGGTTGTAGTGCGAACTTTCTGCTGAAAGTGGAAATTGCTTTTATGTCCTCTTTTCAATGACACCCTTCAATTCCAGGCAGGCTATGAGGTGCTACTGGGTAGTCCTTGGGTGGAAAAGGTGTTGGGAAAAGGCGTCGTTTGTGTGCTCTTCCAGACGAGGTAGGGCTCATGGACAAGCCTTTGCCTTGTGTGCTTGGGCAGCGTTGTGTAGGAAGACCCGGGGGTTTCCTGCCTGGCTCTTGCAGTGATTGACTGTATGTGCTGTTGCAGCTGGCATTGCTGGGAGTGCTACATCGAAATACCATCTAGAACTTGTGAAAGACTAACGTGCTATTTGTGTTACCGATTTCTGGACTTTGCTGTCATTCAGGATTTTAGCTTACTGATACAAGCAAAATAAAAGAACATCTGTGGAAGAGCAGAAACTTTAATTTTTAGGCTGATGAAGCTGTATTGTGTCTGACAAACGGGTAGCTAATCTGCTGGAAAAGAGGGTGGGTTGACTTTTAATGAGAAGTTATTAGATGTTGAATAGCTATTAAATTGCTGTGTTAATAAAATGGACAATTCTCTTTAGCTTGTCTCCTTAAAGTATTCTATTAATTGAGAACCCCCTTTAATATATTCTTGTAAAAATCAATTAACGTTTTGAAAAACACTTCTTTGATTGTAGCGACCTGATTCAGATTAAATCAGGGTTATGTCACGACTGCTTCCTTTATGTACTTTAGCTGCAATTTATGGACTCTGTTGATAATACTAACTTCTTACATATGAGCTTAAGACTTCTAAGAACAAGTCTAATGAGCTGACTTCTTTGTCAGAGTGTTTTGAATTGGCAGCAAATAGAAAAATAGAAATGAGATGAGAAAACAGGGTCTGCTGCCTGGAATGAGAACTTGGATATTATTTTCAGTTCAGCTGCTGATTTCTGGTTTGACTGTGAGCCAGCATTTGCAGTGAATTTTGGACAAAACTATGCAAACTTAACTGTCTCTTGGACACTTGCATTAGCTCTAGAATGCAGGTAACTTTTATCACTGAGAATAATTGTCCTTTTCTTCATGCCGTGTTGTGACCAAAGTTGAAGTGTTCAAGCCCTTTGGCTCCTCTACCTGCAAGGCACTGTTTTACTTTCTAGATATGCCAAAACCTCCAGCTTTTGGTAGTTTTGACTTTCCACCTGCTGGTTCCAGAGGCTTTCAGATGATGCTGTCGCGCCTGCAGCAGGTGAGGAGGGTGAGCAGCATCTCCTTTTGTGGTCAGGCAGGTCTGGTGCTGTCAGTTAGGGGCCAGCATACTTGTGTGCTCTTGGTGTTGCAGTCTAAGAAAGTCCAGATCCTGAATCAGGTCACTGTTTACAAAGCAGATTTATGTCAGATATGAATATAGCTGTAATGCCCTTTAATGAAGGGCATGCGTGGCTCTTGCAAAGGCTGTGTGACACTCCTGCTGTCTGATAGCTGAACAGACAAAGCTGGAACAGCGAGGATGGAGAAATACTCAAGGTGTGAAACAACTGGTCAGACCGTAGTGAGAACTGTAAAGCCAAGACAGGAAACTGCACCACTCCGGTCAAGGCCTTCAGAGCTGTCCCTGAAATCTGATCTGATAGGGTTTGACGCTTTCTGCTCAGTGCTTTGTTTCCGCAGCTATTGTCAGACTGGAACAAGGTTTCCATCGTATGGCGCATCTAGTGAAAAGGAGATTTTGTGCTATAACCCTTTGTGGACTTGCTTTTGTAACACTTTCTTATAAGGGACACTTCAAAAAAGGGCACTCCAGATACGGTTTGGATATTTGATGGGGAACAGAGGAAAAGTTTATTTGAAATGGCCTAAGAGGCCAGGAAACAGATTTTGTTTCTTTTGTTTTGATCCTCATTAAATTGCTTTCTTTTGTCCCATATGCGCAGAATGACACCTTGTTGTAGGACACCCTGATTGGCTTGTGAAGTTTAATTTGTAGTTGGAGAAGACAGTTGAAATCCCATTTAATTTGAGGAATAAAAACACACGGAATTCCACACGAGTCCACAAGGAACACGAGAAATCTGCCCTTGGGAAAGCTCTCTGCTTGCCTTGTTGGGCTGAGAGCACAATATGTGGTCTACGGCTGTTGAATGCTTTGTTACATCCAGAAATTCTCCATAGGAGAGAGAATTGTTTCCTGGAGAGGAGTCTGACTGAAGCCATATCTTGGCTTTTTGAAACCAGTGGCAGTGGGGAGAGGCTATGGGAGGGGTTCAGCAGCAAAATAAGTCAGAATAAAAGGTCAAAGGAATTGCTTCAGAGTTTTGTTTTGTGGATATGACAGCTGAAAAGTTAGTTTGGTGTTTCCCAAGATATTAATGCCACTATTGGGTTCAGAGCACAACTTAATTACATCTGATAATGTTATCCACAGCAAGGATTATTTGCACTGGGTTTTGAGGATACTGCTTTAAGTGAAGGTTTGAGCATCTTTTGATCTTGACTAGTTTCTTTCCTTGACATTTGTAGAAACAGTCAGGAGACCCGTAGCCCTTGTAGAAAAGGGAGGGGTGAGTGGTTGGTTGCGGCCGTACTTATCCCAAGTGTCATGAAGCCACACATGGTGGCAGGCTGCCTGGGCAGCTCTGCTAGTCTTCATTCAAGTTACTGCATCAAGCAAATCTGAATCTACCCAGACTTAAACAAAACAGAGAAGTTCTTGAAGCTTCTAGGTGCTTTCCTGCAGGAAAAGGGTGTGTCTGCATGCTACGGGAGATGGGGTGGAATGTGTGCAGAGAACCTCTGGGTTCTTGGAGAAATTTATTAACTGTGATATAATTTCCAGGAATTACTTTATTTTCTGCAGAAATTACTGATATCTCCAAAGGCAGCTGGTAAGAAGAAAAAAAATTTCTTTTGCATTTAATTCTTGCAGAATTGGGCTAGTTATCAAGGGAACTTAATTTACTTGAGCTACCCCACTTCTTCCTCTAGTTAAAAAAAAATTACTTTGTGGCAAGAGTTGGACCCAGAAAACCCTGAATCTGCTCTATCGTTAATTCTCTCTTGGATGTTGGACCAGATAATTTTTCTCTCTGTACCTCAGTTTCCTCCCAGATGAGGAATAATGATAGTTGCCCTAGCTTCTGAGGCCACGGTAGAGCTTTAGTGCATCTGTCAAGTGCTGCGAGATGGCTGCAAGGAGTACAGCTGGGCACTGGCCAGGCACTACTGCTCTTGTAGGTTTGGAGCAGCCACTCTCCTACGCGTGTGCTTACTCCGTTTGGGTGACTCAGTCAAACAGTGTTGTTTCCTCTTTTCTTGCCAGTGCCTGCATTTGTCTCCTTAGGCACTGCTCCTGTCCTTGGCTTGCAGCAATTTTTTTTTTTTTTTTTTTTTTTGAGCCTGCCCTGATGGGATTTGCGGGTTTCCGACTGAGGGTGTCCAGACTGGCTGGAGGTGCTCATGTTCCTTTCACAGTGCCATTTTCTTTCCCTGTTATATCACATCTTGCTTCACGACAGGTCTGCAAAATGATGGAGATGGTAATTGAATTGCATGTCAAGAAAACCAAACAAATGCAAGACTATACAGCTGGCCCTGAGTTTAATCTAGCGAAGGATTTATAAGTATTATGTAGAAACATGCCGTACTTTGTGTTCAGAGCAGCTTGTACAGAACTTAAATATATAGAGGTGCAGCTGGCTTCCCTCCTGGGAGTGACAATGTCACTCTCTGCAGTGTAATCAGCCTCCTCTAGTCCAATTCTGTCTTAGCACCTGGGTGTTTTATTACGATTGACTTTACTGCAGGTGTCCTCTGCCTTGAGGTTTGTGAAGGTCTCTCTGTGTTGTCAGAAATCCGAAGATGGATGGCTGTGGCAGTAGAGAAGTATCAGGTCTGTTGAGAAGGTAGTTGGTCCGTTCAGAGAAGAAATTGAAGAGGTGATTAAAAAGAAAAAAAACCAACTTGTTTTGGTTTTTGTTTGTTTTGGTTTTTTTTAAATAGCAGTTTAAATGCTTTGCAGGTATCTGTTATGGATGCTTTTTAAATTTCATTTCTAGGGTTTGCTTGTATTGAAGGTATAGATATATTTTGACTTTTATTTTCCCTTCTGATACCGTATGGCAGGGCATCCTACGTTTTGTGTCTTTTGTCTCACTAGCCTGTATCTAACTACAAAATAAATGTTCAATTTGCCTCCCACATTCTGTCTATATAACACACTGTCCACTTCCATTTCTTTGCCATGAAAACCTGGTTGTTTAGGGAAAAAAAAGGCACCAATAAATAGTGTGCTTTTTCCAAGTTTCTAGCTAAACTAATAAATCAAGATCTTAACGGGAGTTTGGGGGTTACAGTGGGGATTCTGATGTCTCAGGCAGATTTCACTCTAATCATAAGGTTTTGATTTTCTTAAGAGAGAATTGTCTCCGCATGGTAGCTGCTTTTCTTCTGGTTATGCTCTTGGAAAGTGAGCATGGTCTGATGGATTCATCCACGTGCCTTTCTCCTTCCCAACTCCTGGATTCAGTTTCCAGCTTTGGCTATATTTTAAGTGATCATAGTCTGTCCCTCAGGTTTGTTTTGGGGGGTGTGTGGGAGGTTGTTGGGTTTTCAGAGGAGCGGTGGGAGTTGGGCAGTGGATTAACATTTGGCAGTATCCCTGGGGTGTCTCTCATCGCCTGAACTGGCTATAGCATCCTGGTTTGGAAGCAGCATATGGGACACCCCTCAGCTGCAAAGGGGCTCTTTAATCTGGTGTGAAGAAGTAAAAATGGAGTTTAGGGCTTCTCATCTCACCAAGCACAGCGGTCACAGCAGCTTCCACGATGATGGCATTGGTCCTGGGCTTGTCACCCCTGGGGATGACTGGGCAGTAGTGTAGGAAAACACTGGCAGCCAGGAGTGCTCCAGCAATGAGTCACTGTGTTGTTAGAGGGAGAATTACCACCAGGAATTGTCTTTGTCATTATATGAACTCTTGGAAATGTGCCAGGATGTATATCCCTCCTGGATGCGTAATGGAAAAATAACTCTTCTAGCATTGGGTTTAGGCTGCTTGGGCCAGTCTTAGGTCTTAATAGTTAGATGAACCAATATTGTGTAGTTCTTAGGAAAAGCTGCTCTCTTTTAGGGCGTTAAAACTACTCCAGCCTCAGTTGTTTTGCAAATGTATGTTCTCCAGTGGGAAGCCAGAGGCAGATGTTAGCCTCCTCCAGGGAGGGTTTTCTCCTACTTCCAGAAGGTTCCTGTTTTAATACTTGTGTGACTGAATGGTGTCTCCTGTTCCAGCAGCACGTGGAAATGTTTCTGTCCTCGTTCAGAACCACCTTGACTCTGTTCAGTCCCAACCACTAGCAATGCAATGGCATTACTTCTTCCTGAAATACGTTGCCTCAGGTCCTGGAAAAACCTGCAAAGCTCCCGAGTTTTATGGAGGTGCAGCTGTGACCCCAGTGCAGCAGCTGGATCTGGGGCAAAGTGAAGAGCCTGGCCCCATCAGCAGCCCCAGCCCCACAGCGGCTCCCCATGGAGGAGCCTGGAGTTACCTGTCCCATGGCCCTTGAGCTGAGGACTGTTCAAGTGCCTTAAAACAGAAACTTTACCCTTCTTTAGACTTCTTAAAAAGTTGAGGGATAAGCAACAGACATTACACAGCCATTTGTTACCCAGGCCAAAGAAGAAACTCCACTGGTCTGGCATGTAGTTCAATTTGGCCTCCTCTGCCTCAGCTTGCAGTCTGCTTAGCCGAAAACACCCTGGAAACCTATAAATTATGTAGGCGTTATTAGAGGCTGGGGGTTCCATGTTGTGGTTAGCATTAAGGATGATTTGCAAAAGCAGTAAGATCTGGTGGTCTAAAAATGCTGCATCACTCTGTACGTGGGATGTGGAATGGTAGAGGGGAAGAAATAACACCAGCCCAAAATGTGCTGAATAATGAACTGAAAATGGTTATTGATTATCCATGCACCTTCATTATCCTGCTGCAATCTGAGAGCAGCTAGCGGTTCTTTTTTCTTCATTAAAAAAAAAACAACCCACTTTCAAAGGCACTTATGAAATATTTAGTGTAATTATTTCCAAGATCAAAACTCCAAAGAAATTACGCAGCCACAGAAACCTTGTTAATCTTTTGGTGTTATGGATGAAAGATGCAACAGAGATATTAAACATTTACCATTCCTGTGCAAAATGGCCTCTTACTTTGAATCTCAATTGCAACATTATTCATCAACCTTCGCTGCTGCGTTTGTCTGCTTCCCATGCAAGAATTTTAGGTGTCATTACGAGTTTCTTCTGATGGAGTAGGACTTATTTTCTCTATTCCTGTTTTGCCTTTCGGCAAGGCAAATCTCAGCCTAATGAAACCAGTGTGAAGTATTACGGTGTTATAACACTGACTTTGCAATCGTACAGTGTTTCCCTCCATGAAATAGTCTTTTTAAACCAGCTATGAATGTTCATTCCCTTTTCCACATGATATTTGCATAAGTGAG
This sequence comes from Pandion haliaetus, assembly GCA_013401275.1. Taxonomy (NCBI): domain Eukaryota; kingdom Metazoa; phylum Chordata; class Aves; order Accipitriformes; family Pandionidae; genus Pandion; species Pandion haliaetus. Next base: position 126,132 of record VYZV01037618.1, on the reverse strand, counting down.
GTAATAAAATGTTATTTCCATCTAGACTGTAACTACTGAAAAAGTTGAGTAGCTGTTGATGTCTCTTTTCAGTTTGAATAGGGAGTTACTGAGGAAGCAATCCAGAGTCTGTCCAATGTTGACTCAAATCCCAAAATAGAATTTTTGTGTCTCAAAACCAGGTTTAGTGGATCTGCAAATATTTGGAGATAAAAATTTGAAATAACCTTGAGAAATAGTCTGAAATAGGCTACAATTTGGAAGAGATGAGTGCAAAGGCCCATGAATAAGCTATAAAATGGGGAATGGCTGGTGTGGTTGCCATTCTGCAGTAGGTGAGATAAGGCTGAGATGGGTTTCGGACTGAGTGGCCCTCAACTGCCTTATGCTGTTGGCAAATATTGTGCACAGGTATACGAACAAGTGTCATAGGAAAGACATGAAGCTATCCTTCTCTTTTTTTAGGACTGCTGTGGCTCACACCAGTCTTAGAGATGTGGATCAGTGGGAGAAGGGGTGAAGAAGACAGACAAGGGAGAGAGGCATCACATGCATCTTTGAACGTGAAAAAGAGGAATTGCAGAAGAAAATGAACCGTTTGCTGCCTCTCCTGAGGTTAGCACAAGAAGAAAGGGGCTTGAACTGTAGTGAGGATAACTGAGGTTAGACAGCAAAAGCCTTTTATGTCTGTAAACAATCTGGAGACCCCCAAGATTCCTTGTTTCTGCAGCTTGAAGTGTTTTTCTTCATTCCTAAATTTTTCTTTTAAAAAAGATAAATAGCCCTGTTTCCTGAGCAGTTTTTAGCTGTAAGGCCATTTGTCTTCAAAGCAAGTCTGAGCATGGTAGGACTGGGCTGGGTTTGTGTTCAGCTGGGTGCTCGAGGACCCTCTGTGTGAGCTGATCACCGGTTTGCAGAGCTCTTGCACCTCAGCCTCGCTGCTCTCGAAATTTCTTGCTGTCAATTTCTTATTTTCATGCTTAGTGGCTGGTAAGATTAAAGAGTGGGAGCTCTCATGACTTCCTGCTCTTGTCCTTGTAATAAAAACCCTGTAATTTCCAGTGTGGCAACTACCAGAGAGAGAGAGAGGGAAGAGGGATGGTGTTTATGCTGTCTTGGGTTAGATAGGTGAGGTCATCCCTTGACTCTGGTTCACCCTTGGTCTTTCTCCCAGGCCTTGCTGCTGCCAGCATTTTTGCTACAAGCTAGGTAAAAGGATAGTTCCACAGGACATTAAGAGCGTAGTTGGGTTTGTTTGTTGGCTTTTTACTACTCAATACAAGTGAAACCTTTACCATCCAGTGGGGACAGCAGCAAGCATGCTTCTGCTCACTCTCCAAATTCCGTCAGGAAGAGAGATTGTAGCACCCAGAGATGTGAACTGTAAATGCAATAGCCTCCCAGGGAGGCTACCTTGGAAATTAGGTGTGTTTGTTTTGGTTTTTTAACATGGCCACCATCCCATCTCCCTGCCACCGTTGCCCACAGAGCGCGCAGGCTTTTGCGTGGCCGTGGCCTTCAGCTAATGGATTTGCCACAAATGACAGTAAAATACTGTCCATTGCTATATGCCTGTAGCATTGCATAGATTTTTCCTTACGAGAAAGTAGTTTACTCAGCTGCCAGCAATTTTCAGTCTGTTTTCAGCCAACATACTGCACTTACCACATTGTCAATGCTGCTTTTATTTTTGTTTCCCTGTGTGTATATATATATGCATGTCTATATATGTGTGTCTATATAAAAAATATATATTACATATCTATATGTATTTATATGCATGTGTGTAATGTCTGCCTATATTCAGCATGTAATGCTGAGAGACTTGGACTAAGAGCAACCCATTAAAAGCAGGGTCTGCCCAGTTCCTTTAGCTCAGCTGAACAGAGGCATCTGGCTCTGCAGCGAGGCCACAGGACGCTGGGTTTTGTGGCTGCTCTGTTTGTGCAGACTGCTTGGAAACTTTTAACCTTTAATTTCAGATGCGTTTTTTTTAATATGCAGCTTTATCCCCAGCATCAGCAAAAGGATTAGAGGCTGGTTTGTCTTTCCCTCTGAACTCATCTGTGACTTCGGTGTGCATATTAGTTCTTTTAATGGCTTCTTTATTAGTTCATTATTGCATAACCTCCAGGCATGGCAGGACTTCAAACGTTAATTTTCCAACCAAAGTTCAGCTGACGGGCTTCACCTGGTCCCCCTGAAGTCAGCATGTGAATAGAGAGGGCTGGCTTGCTTTGCACTGCAGCATCACTTGTAAAGCCGGAAGAAGGGAGTAAAGTTTTCTTCTCTACAGATGTTAAAGGAGTAATAGAAATGGAAAGTATGAAGAAACAGTACAATATCCTGGAATATTTAAGGAGAAAAAGGTGGTGGGGGTGTGTGTGTGCGTGCATGCTTTGGTGTGGTGTNCCCCCCCGCCTTTTCACTCATTGCTTCAAGCTAGTATTTGGCTGCCCAGTGAACTGTAACAAGATTTAATAGCTCCAGTGTAGCTATATTGCATTTGAACTGATTCCATCCTTCTGTTGTTATAAACGTCTGCTTTACAATGAGCTCTTAAGTGACGTCAACTTGTATCTAGTAATGGAAAAAAATCAAGTACTGTAAATGCAACTTGTTCGCTCTGTGTCTGTCTTATCAAGCAGTGCTTTATCCTCAGCCCATTGCAGTGCTATCTGCATTTGAGATATCTTTTGAGTTTGCCCTGAGGTTTACACCCCAGGAAAATTGATTTCCACGCATGCTTGCATTTTCCTCTTCCTCCCCCTTCCTTTTTCTCCGACTGTATTGTAGGCTGTGGCCAGACCCAGCGGAGACAGGCACAGGGAGCTCCCCCAGCTCAGCTGCCAACCTTGGCTGTATGCTGCAGCTACTCCAGCACTGGGAGGACTGTATTGTGGTTTTGCAATGTTGGGCAAGTGTTCATTAGCTGCTGATTCACTGTCAGATGGGATCTAAGCTCAGTCGTGAAACTTGGATGTGTAAGCATCTGCATAAAAACTTCTATTTGAAAGAGATGTGATGGATTAGATGTACGATTAAGATGTATGATTACGAAGAACATTACTTACTGATACACAAGCCTTTAAGCAGTGAGCATGTGAACTGTGTACTTTTAAGGAGCTTTAACTTTCGATTGCTTTTTTTTTCCCAAGGCTTAATGAGTTTTTAAATCTGCATAGCTGTCAGTCAGCAGGTATGACCCACGCTATGAAAATTGAAAACTGCTGATCTTAAAAAGCTCATTCTGTCTCTTCAGTTTATCACACACGCATGTGTGTGTGAGAGACAGTTATGAGTGTAGAGTTGAGTGTTATGGCAAATAATGGTAGCCGCAAAGTTGCTAAATAGAAATGTTGGGTTTTTTTAACCTTTCGATGTGAATATTGAAATGGTCCCACTGGAGAAAGCACTTCGGCGGGGTTGGGAGAAGAGGGGAGACAAGGGAATGGCAAAATACGAGCGCTCAATATTCATCTGGCTTGAAAACCCTCATAAATTGTGGTTTTTCCCCTTGACCTTTACATTCATGTGATCGGAGGAGACAGTTGTGCTCCAGCCCGTTATTGGGCTAAGCGTCATGCATTCACAAAACAAGAAGTTCCTCTCTGTCCCACGGTGCTTCCTGATGAGATGGCAGCAGGATGTGGGCAGGACAGTTACAAGGCCGTGCTGGTCCACGTGATGGGTTGCAGGCTGGGAGTGCTGCAGCCCTTGCCAAGGGCCAGGTAGGCAAGGCTAGCAAGCAAGGGCTGAGGATGGTTCGACAGCAATGTTTTGCAGATGCTGATGGAGATCCTCTCCTGAGAGGCAGGGACACAGTAGACAAATGGGATCAGAGTAACAGATAAAGGGAATGGTCTTTGCAGCAGTGATACTCTGGACAGATAAAGCTGAGTAAGACTGATTTTGGGCCAGGAGGGAGAGTGCCGCATTAATCAAGGTGTGTGAGTGTTGAGGCTGCCTTTAAAAAATGCTGACTTAGGTCCTAGGAATCTTTTTCACATTATGCTGCTGCTTCTAATGGCATAAATAAACCCAAGCGCAATATGTACGCAGCGCTTCCAGTCGTGGGTGGGCACTGTATCCTCCTTCAGGGAACTCTGCAGGAGAAGGAAGGTGGCCAGGCTGCTAAGCCTGGTGTTGCTTCCCAAAGTCCAAATGTGTGATACACTTGGGACAAATGCTGACATCTCTTTGATACTGCTTTCTTCAAGGAAGCATCTTCTTGGGGGATAAAAGAGATGTAGAGAACCTAAAGAAAGTCTTTAGGGAGGTAGGTGAGGTCTCTAGGTAATGCCTATGCTCATCCTTTTGCTGTTACGTGTTTGGCTTGGTTTTCTTACAGTTGTTCCTGTTAATTATCTTTCATTTCTCAGTTATGTGAAAATACTGCAAGGAAAATTGTTCAATAGCTGAATCAAGGGTATCGATCTTTAGCGCACGAGTGTGATCTTTCATAGGGGAGATTTTTCTCAGCTTCAAAAGGCAGCACAGCCCTGAATAGGCAGTGGTTCATAAGAACCTGAGACCTGGGTCTGGTACCTGCCTCTGCTACTGGCTTCTGTGCAACCCTCCTTGATGTTTTTTTCCTTCCTACGGCAAGACTTCTAACTTTATAATAGTGTAAAATGAACCTCCTGCGTGAGGCTAGAAAAAGCTCATATAGTTCTCTCTGCATCTAGGGCTTTTTCTTCCCTGTTGAAAATGGGAAATAGCAGCCCTGGCCCCCTAAAAAGCCTCTGCTCAGCAGCCTGGACATGGAAAACATGAGCTGGTCAAAAATTAGTTGTTCAGGTGACAGCTAGGAGAGCTGTAACAGCACAGCTGGGAACAGGGCTGTAACAGTCCTTTTGTAGCCTGAATGCACCGGCGTGAGTGGTTCTGCTGCACTGGACCCAATCAACGTGTCGAGGAGCCAGGATTTTTGCTGTAATACTCAGTTTCCATACCCTTCAGGGCCAGCCTCTGTGAAGCCTGGCCAGGGTTTGGCCTCCAGAACTCCAGTAGCACAATTTAAACACCCTTCACACACTAACTCTTATTCCTTAATTACAAGCTGTCAGTTGTCATCAGTCCTCTGCTACTTCATTTAGTAACAGGGAGGCTGGCCCTGATGCTCCCAAAGTGACAACCCCAGACACTAAGTTCATGAGCTAAATGGACAGATTTTGCTGTGTCTCTTGATCTGTTCAGCTTCTGCAGATCCTGGTAGTCCCCCCCCACTTTAAAGAAAGGGCACTTTCTTAAAAAGTTTGTTATTGTTGCAAGGGAAACCGTTAAAATCGGAAGTAAATGCAGCACACCGTGCATTAGCCTTCGGACAGCCTGAAGCAATAGCTCAGAGGTGGACCTGACTCATCGCAGCAGGATATTGACTCTGGAGCGTAATTATGATGCTTTGAGAACCTGATTTTAAAATAATTGAGGTATAAAATTATGTGTCTGGCTTTCACAGTTACTACAGCTCTGTGTATAAATTGAGTAACGACCTGTACAAGTGTGCCACTTGGCTATAGCAGAAATAGCAGCGAGTCTGGAAATGACCTGTGTCACTTTTTTTTTTTTTTTCTTTTTTCTTGCTGAGAGAAACCGGCTGCAAGCTGAGTTTTGCAAACAGCCATGGGCTGCCACTGGTCCTGGCTGTGTGGCTGCCGGGGTTTGGCAAACCCACAGAGAGTCCAACTTGGTACTTGGCGGCTGGGCAGCCGAAATCCAGCCTGCTGTCAAAACACTGGCTGCTGGCTAATTCTGGCACATTGAGCATCTCCACTAAAACACCTCTGGCTTCTTGTAGCGAAGGGCTGGATGCGGGTAAGTGCCAGGGACACAGCTGGTGTTCTGAGACTCGTTTTCCAAAGCTGTGTTGTGGCTCCCTTACTTCCAGAAGGGCTTTCTCTTCTCTCCATAGCAGCCATCATGTCTGCAGACAAACTTCTGTGTTTTGTTTGGACAATACAGTAAGCGGTCTTGGAGAGCTTTGATTCTCTTTAATAAAGTCCCAAGACTTTGGAAGGAGGCCGCTGTCCTCAGTGAGTTGTTTGAAGGTGCAATTTTGTCACCTCTGTACCACCTGGCATGGTGTTCCCCAAGGTCTGAATCTGGTGAAAACCCATGTTTATCCTTCATCGTTTGCCACCTGGGCTCGACTGCTCATAGAAGGGTTAGGGCAGGTTATTTTCAGCTGAAAGGTAGCCCAAGCTGCAAACTTACCGTGATTAATTTCTTTTTCTTTTTTAACCAGTCTAGCTTAAAAAAGGCAAACAAGTCACGTTTGCTGTCTTTGTGCCTCCTTCAGTCAGGCTGCAGATCCCAGGTGCCTTTTCCTGCTGGCCCCCGCAGTTTGAGATTGCAATTTGGTTCTTGCTATTGCCCAGGGTGTTTCCGGGGTTTTCTACCCAACTTTTGGGGACTGGTGGCAGTAGCTGGAATGGGCAGCTGCCGCAGTTTTTGGGAGCATCGCCTTTCTAATGTGCACATTATTGGGACCTGCTCCTGCTTGGAGACCTGCAGGCTGAGCTGAAAGACTGCTTTTTAAACGTGGACCGTAGGGAGTTGGAAACCTGAAGGGGAACTTTACAGGAAAACCTCAGCTCTTGTAAAAGCCAAGCAGGAAGCTGGACCAGGAGCCACTGCAGTGGCCAGATGTGCTCTGCATGCCAGGTGCTTTGAGGCCGCTGCTGCTGGTGGCTGCTGCTGTGCCTGCTTGGGGCTGAAATAGTTGGGTTTTTTAGTCTGTAATAAAATAAGCCCTCTTGTGTCTTGGCCATCTGAATTATTACCTGCCTGGCACTTCATTATTAACACATTTTTTCCATCTTGGTACTGGTTTCCTGCCATTTTATTGCTTTTAAGGTTCTATTTTTTGTTTTATTCATCTCTTCCAATCGATAGAAATATCCTGGTTTTAGCAAGCAGCAAAGGCAGACGTGACTGATGTCCTTATGGTTGGAGCAGAATTGCTTTCAGAGCATTTGGGGAACGGGGAGTAGCTTTTAAATCTAGTTTCCAAAGATCTCTAAAGGATAACCAACTGCTCGAGACATGTAGCTGAGTCTCCCACTGCCATTAGCTCCAAGAGTTCAGATCCCAGCATTGTACCAATGCAGATCTGGGGCCAGTGCTTGAGATCCATCCTCTGGGGGTTACTGTTGTTCTTTGCCATGACAGTAATTAAAACCCACCTAATGAGATTATCTCCACCTGTTCTGGAGGATTAGTTTGATGGAGGAAATCGTGCACGTGCGTGTGGATGCACGCACTTCTACGCGTAGGCATGGCAGTATTGGGAAGCACAGTCTTCCCAGAATTTTTTCTTTTTTTACCTCCCCCCACCCCCGACGGCTCTGACAGCAATCAAATGAAACAGAGAATTGAATTTGAAAATAAACTGTTTAGCTGATGCAGCACCAGACGGATAGCTATTCCAGAAGAGTTGGTCCAGGATGGATTGGCTTTACTGCCAAATGAGAAATGCAGCAATCAAACGAAGGCAAGCTAACAGCACACCGGCACAGGGGCTGTGTGCGTGGGTCAGGCAAACCCTTTGGCTGGGATGTAGTGCGCAGTGCCTCTGTATAAACTCAGCGGTGGGTCAGCTCTGCTGTGAGATGGAGATGTTGCAGTGCCCTTTGAGTGCTGCACAAATTAGAAGTCAGTAGACCTGGGTTATAAATACTGAATTTTGTCTGTGGTTGCTCTGTGACTACGGGCATGTGTTTTAACCTCTCTAAACCTTGTAAAAGGTTGGTGAAGTGCTGTGCAAACACCGAGTGGCGCTGAGGCCTGTTGATAGCGGTGTGGTTTCCTGGTTCCCAGACCATGGTTTAATCCACTAGATAAGTTGGTTGTTTTTATTCCGGTTCCCCCCCCCAGGCGTAGGGTTTGGGGCTGTTTTCGCTCCAGCAACTGTATCTGAAGACTTCCAATAAGCAGGCACCACAGAAAGGTGGATTTTGGTGTTGAGAAAGAGCAAGGCAAGTGCTTTGTGTGCTGGGAGAGTGGTCATCAGAACCTGCTGAGGCTGATTTGGCCTGATAGCAGACAGCTTCACTTCTTGTGTCCTCTCTTCCTCAACAGCCATCTCCACCACCACCACCCTCCCCCTTCCTTACATGATTTTATGGTCTTTATCCACAGCCCATAGGGAGTCTTAAGAATATTTGAAAAGTTACTGCTTTAACCCTTGGTGTAGTAAATGCTGTATTCCGCATATTCTTAAGCAATAATTCTATTAAATTGCCTCGAGGTGAGGTATGATGGGTTTTTTTTTTTTTTTTTATGTTGCAGTTTGATCTTTGGCTGTATTCTTATGCAGCGGGAGTGTAAGAATGAGTCTGGCATCGACATCAGTGGCAGGAGGATTTTGCCTGTAGGCTACTTTGAAGGTTAAAGACAACGGGTCCTACCAAGACAGTAATTCAGAATAAAGCAGGGAAGAAAAGTACATTTCTGCTGTCTTTATTGTTAGAAACCAAATGACTTTCTTCATCATGGTGTTACTGAGGGCCAAGGAAGTCTAATTATTGCCTTTTTCTTGCTGCTGAATGAATGTGAGAGGATAAAACCTGATACCTTTGAATGGATGCATCTCTGGTGTGTTGCTGACATTGGAGAGAGGCTTTGTCTGGCAACAGAAGGTCTGCCTATTCATTTTGAGCTTTTGTCATACCTCTTCCATGGAGATGCTGTTGCATATGAAAGTCTGATTGATACGGTGGCAAAGGTCGGGAGAGTAATAGCTTTCATGGTATCCTCTGAAGCAAATAAAAATTCTTCTAAAAGATTCTGTTCAATTTGATACCAAGGGTCTGGTAGCACTCCACGGATTCTTTTCTCTGCTACGAAGCTTATAGCTATTACAAAAATTAATGTTTGCCTGTTGTTGTTTGTTTGTTTTTTTCTCCTAATAGGACGTTCTGCAATAAGAATGGAAAATAACTGCTTCTCTTTTTTTTCCTCTCTCTCTTTCTCTCTCACTCTGTTTCAGGGATCCTCAATGCATTTGCTTGCCATTATTTAAGGAGCCTTTACTAAAAGCTTCTGGATTGTGTTTCTGAGTGGACAAAAGATTTTTGTATTCAAAATGCTCATAAAGGAATATCGTATTCCTCTTCCGATGAGTGTGGAAGAATATCGAATTGCGCAGCTGTACATGATACAGGTCAGTAATGTTTCAGCCTGTGCGGACGAGTGCAGGCTAACGTAGGGCTTCGTGTGGAAGAGTGAAGTATTGCTGCAGAATTAGATGTTTTAAATTTGAGGTTTGCTGTGTGCTTATAAAGGAGCGGGGGGGAAAGTAATACAAACTTAAGTTTATGACTTGCCTTCTCTTGTCCTTATATTAGACAACCTCTGTTTTACCTACCTGGGGAAACAACGGCTCATGGATAGGCTATTCCTATGGAAAGAAGTACCGAGCCTAAGTGTGTGGGTACCTACCTGGAAGTGATCAAGCTGTATGGCTTAAGCAGCTACTGCTTCCCTGTTGGGCTGTGGTTACTGTTCATGCCAGTTCCAGCTGCAAACCAAAGTCTCATGCTCTTTTGTTGGGAAGAAACAGCCTAGTATAAATTTGAGAGCATATGCCTTTTGAAAGGCATAACTTTGAATTTGGGGAGGGAAAAATCTAGGTGTAATACTTCTTTGCTTATGTACAACTATGAAACGGATACTAATCAGTTTAGGCATAAAACTTAGATTATAATAGGCTTCTGAATACGGATGGGAATTTTTGTTGAATTCCCCATCTTCAATAAAGCAGTTAATTAAAATGTTGGGGTTTTGTAACTGAAATCCTCTGTGCTCATATTCTCCCAGTGTTTGAAATCCAACCAGGAGCATTTTTAAAAGGAAGTTAATCTGAAGCGTTATTTCATTGTCCCATGCTTTAAATAAAATTTAATTTTGCTCATCCAGCAAAACACACATCTAATATTGACTTTGCAGTAGAACTCTGCTTTTTGTGACAGGATGAAGCAATTCTAGAAAAATCTGCTTTGGTGTAAAACCTAAAAAGAATTAAAAAAAAAAAAAACCCAAACTAAACAACAACCCCAAAATCCAAAGCAAAAGCACAACTCACCTATTTTTCCCCTGACCATCCAACTGTCTTCCTTTAAGGACTCATGCGCTTGGACTTGGCTGTAAAACAGTGTACGGTGTGTGTGGCTTCATTTTTGTGTATCTTTTCCTGATGCTGTAGCTGCTTTGAATATTTTTGTAATTATTTTCTTACAACTTTTTCTTCCAAATTTGGCTCAGCTGTTTTGAATGAAGAGCTGGTTGATGGAAGCAGTGTATTAGCTGTGCAGAACTCGTCAGTGAGCAGCAGAGCGTACAGGAGAATGATCTGATTAAGAAGGAGGAGCCCACCTATTTAACAGAGGATAAATCGCTAACTGGGCAATGTCTGTGGGGGTCTCCTGCGAGATGTGGAGGACTTGGTCAGGGGGACTGAATTTGCTGTTCATTTTCAGAAGTTAGAATACTTATTTTTATTTCATTAATGCAGAACACTGGATTCCATTTTGTTCACTTGACAGTGATTTTGGCCATATCTTAATGTCAAAGGACATGATAAGCCATTAGGGTTTCATGCAAGGGGAAGTTCTCTGGCCCAGGAAACTACTTGAGAAACGACACCTCCAGATTGCTCTCCAGCACTGCTTCAGACCTGCTCTAATTTTCTAGTGCATTGATATGCAGCAAAGTAAGGTTTCCTCTTAGATCAGGTATAATAGCTGGTGTCAAGTCAGGTCTCTGATCTCCCTCCACTTACCTGGGGGTAAGATGGAAACACTGCTTGTAGCCCAAGATCCAGGTGAGCTAGAGAAGTGCATGACAAGCAAGTGACTTTCCTCTTGTACTACTTGTACACATAACACAGTAAAAGTTAGCTGTGCTTTTTATTGAAAATACTAGTCTCAGCTCAAATTTGAAAAAAAGAAATAACAAAACCAGAAAACCCACTTAAGGTAGAATATGGAGTTTATATTCTTTTTCTTAGTGTTTGGTAGTGATCTGCTTCAACTCTTCCTGAAATTGGTGGAAAGATTCCTGCTGACTTCAGTGAGAGCTTTTCCTAGACAGTGATATCAAATATGCTTTTTTTTTCAGCTTGATTTAAAAGCGGAGGTTTTGTCTTTGAGACAGGCGCTGGGGAGAGAGTAGTGGGGAGCAT